>CM026205.1:15051574-15306574 GCA_014839995.1 Xenentodon cancila | reverse complement strand
CTAAATGGAACAGGTGAATTGATTATTACCATAATCCATAGTTTTGATGGTAAGATAACTTTACTTCACTTATAACTCAATGTAAGCATGTTCAAATGCATTACTTTAAATGCGTAATAAAACATGTGATTGAGATGACAAAGAGCAGATATAGAGCAGCTTTGTCCTTTGTTTTATAAAACACATCTAACTCTTGAAATAGCAAAAAAAAAAACAGTCAGATTTTTACATTTATTTCGTGTCTTGACACGATCCACGGCTCCAGTTTCTTTTCTTCCTGCTTTTCATCTTTATACCCAAAATTCAGTTGTTTTTATTAGGTCACTACTGAGTAATGAGGGATTAAGATGAGACAGGATGAATCATCCAAAGCTCATTTGCATCTTTCTTATGAAGAATGATATAAGCGGGAGGCAAAGGAAGTTTTCAAGGAGCTCCTAAATGATTATTACATACAATTTCATCTCATTGCTACACGCTGGGTTTAATCTCTCTCTACTCCCCCAAACTTGGTTCATATGTAATTGGAGAGTGAATTAGTTTCTGTCCTTGTTCACCACCACAATTAATTAGGAATTAGGTGATCAAATGGTGATATCTGCATTTCAAAATAGTGCATTATCTTTTCAGAAATTATACAACCTTCTTTCAAAGTTTTCCCATTTTTTGCTATCAACTTGTAAGATGACACTATGTCTTTATTGCAAAGAGGTTTTGAAAAAGGGAAGCATTTTCAAAAACGTCTTATTTAATGAAACATGGATATTGTGTCTATTGTCAGGCAATTTTAATCAGTTGGATCAAAAACTGCTACAAGAGATAACTGCTAGACAAAGTCTAATGAAGCCACTGAGAAATTAAAAACATTTTCATGTTTCCTTCTCAGCCTGTACAGTGATAAAAAAAAACTCCAAATGTGATATAACTAATGCTATAGCAGCATCTACAATAACCTTTAAAGAAGCTGCAACTATTGACTCTAATCATGCTGAAAAGCAGAGCATAGCTGTTAGTCCAGACTGATTGTTGTGGTCTCTAGTGCCTCAACCACAGATGTGTAGATTTAATGCTAGTGAGATGAATTCTCTCAAAATCACAAAGTGGTATATGAATGTAGAGCAACTGGTGGGTTGGGGTTGTTCTTCTTAATCAATGAGGGGAAAGGTTATTATATCAAAAGTTAATTATGAAGTGTATAAAGTGGAACCTCTTTAGCTCACCTGGTGTACACCCCCAGGTGCAGACCTGCATATTTCTTATTTTATTGAAAACAACTGTACTGGAAAAATGTTCACCTGGAAAGAAGCCTTCAAAATGTTTTTTCGGGTTCATTTTCAGGTAGAATATTTTTACAGAGTAAACAAGCATTGGCAAATTGGCAACAAGAATTAATTATGTGCCATCATATGAGTGTATCAAACAAAACAAGTCTTTCTCTGATGGTGAAATGTGCAAGATTACATGATACATGCAGTTGATATGTGTATACGATGAGTTATTCAAGCATGTGTTAAGACTACCAGCCCATAGAAACCTTCCTTGTTACTTAAACACACAAAACATTCTTGTGCAGAAAACCACTGAAATACAGCAGTGTTTACATCCCGTGGAAAACAGAGCACTCAGCAGTCATTACAAGCCATTACAGTCCTCAAAATCCATTAGTCACACAGACATTACAGGTTGTGTTATGTCCGTGTGTGTCCACGTAGGCTTGTGTGCATGTGTGTGATCACTAAAACCAACGGGATAACACTCATCACTATTACAGCTGTTATTTGGGACAACTATAATGAGAATGTTGTGAGACAGCAGATGGTCAGTCATATAGTAGTAGGATTTGTTGGTTTTTTTATTTTTTTATTTGTTGGGTTGGAGAGATTCGCATGGAAAATTGACCATTTGAACATTTTACCATCAGTGATGTCTAAATATTTTTTTCCCTTTGTTTGCACATATTTTAATGGTTAATACCAAATTTGGTAAAAACCCAACAGCTATATATATATATATATATATATATATATATATATATATATATATATATATATATATATATATATATATATATATATATATATATATATATATATATATATATATATATATATATATATGCATTTTAATCTTGCAAAAGAGGGTTTTCTTTTCTTTTTTTAATGTGTGCATAGGTGTGTGCGAGTGTGTTCCCTTTCACCAGCCCTCATGACAGTCTAACCATATTTTATTTATCCCTTGAAAAAACAAAGAAAGAAAGAAAGAAAGAAAGAAAGAAAGAAAGAAAGAAAGAAAGAAAGAAAGAAAGAAAGAAAGAAAGAAAGAAAGAAAGAAAGAAAGAAAGAAAGAAAGAAAGAAAGAAAGAAAGAAAGAAAGAAAGAAAGAAAGAAAGAAAGAAAGAAAGAAAAAGGAGGGGGGAATAAATATTCTGCCAAAGAGGGTTAAGATCAGCGGGCGTGGAATGTGAAAGACTTGAAAAAGGTGGGACATGAAAGAGCAAGAAAGAACGACAAGACAGTGATGGGTGCAGTCTGGTGTATGTGTGATGTGTGTTTAAATGAGTCTATAACGTGTTGTTTTTAGAGTAAAGGTGGACGTAGGACAATCAAGTATTCACTAACAAAAGGAGGAGAGAGAAAGGGGTCTAAATTAACTGTGGCATGGCATTTAGTAATGTAAATCATTTGCATCTTGTATTACACCTCAAGTCAGGAAAATAATGATTCATTGTGGGGCTTTTAGGTTGGATGAGGATTTTCAAATTGACATTATTGTAACATGTATTTAGTGGCATTAAAAAAAAAAAAAGTTCACCATTCTCAACTCAGAAATCCCTGTAAATCTGGAGAGGTACAGGCACAAAGCTGCAACTAAAATACATGAAAGTGTTTCCATTCATGACAAGTATCATTTCTTTAATGCAAGCTTAATGTCAAGGCCTGTTCTTATTTGGAAAAGTCTCCCCGGACTGTGTGGACTCCGGCCTGCACAGCTCCACTTGTGAGCGTGACCAAGTTTGTGACAGATAAACCGAGCGAGTGACTGACACTGTAAGAGAAAGATTTGATTATGAAAATGGCTGAAATGTGTGAGTCATCAGTTTGAAGTGCTGTGAGATATATCAGCTCAGACGTAATTTGCATTTGAGAGCTGCACTTTGTGGGTTTGTGGCTGCCGGGTTATCAGTGTTTGCCCTGGAAGGACTTCAAAACAGCACTCAGTGACAGGACTGTGCCGATTAGAAGAGTTCAGGCTGCTGTGGGCCAAGTTTTAATTAAAACCTTTCTTCCAATGCTATTTTCATTATGTTGTCACAGTCGCTCTCTTCTTTTCTTGGTGTGAAGCCAATGTGTCCATCTCTCAACTGCCCTTTTTTTCTGTTTAAGAAGTGACAAGCCAGCACTCGTAACCAAGTGTCTCAGTAATCATTAAAGTCATAGAGAGCAAATCATTCAAGTTGCAAATAAACCACCAACTACATAAAATAAGAATATTTTATTAGCTCTTAAATATATGGCATCACTTCACAATAAAGCGTCACTGAAGATTTTTTTTCAGCATGATCTAGGCATGCTCTATAGAAAGAAATGAGCATGTAAGTAAATGTATTTAAAGCAACTACATTTCAGAAGTTAACATCTCATGTCTAATAGATGGTAATCAATATCTATTTCACACAGACCATCTATTCAGTTACATTGCTGGCATGTATTCAAACACCTTCCTCTTCTTCACTTTTTTTTAAACAACTGTCTTCACATATATTAATAGTTATTACCAAATTTGTCACATACACATGCAGTTTGATCTTGCAGCACATGGCTTTTGTTTTTTGTACGTGGGTGTGTGTGAGAGTAAGTGTGTCCTTCACCAGCCGTTTTCACAGTCTACCATATTTAATTAACACTAAAACCCTGATTTTGTCTAAATAAATTCTTTTTACTTTCAAGTATAAAATAAGGAATTTGTCTTTTTCCAGCTTAAACCTATCTTTAAATAAAACCGATTTTCAGACCCTTTGCTGTGCTCAGGTTTATCATGTTTTATTTGTCCTTGATGCATCTTATCACTGTCTAATCACCACGTTGTGAAGGGGATGTTAAGAGGATGTCCAGTGTTGTGCGTTCTGTTTTGGAATCAATGACATTTTTCCGATCAGCACAATAATCTTCAGGACCTCTACAACGACCCCCGGCACAGAGCCACCCTTTGTCCAGCTTTTAAAAGTCACTGGCCCTGATGCTGTTACCCCTCACCAGGTGACTGCAGACTCCAGACATAGGGAAGACAAGGGACTCGTGTATCGAACGCTGAAGGACCCAAGCTTCTTCAAAAGGTCTGTTTTGATATTTCTTGAAGACAGCTTGATGTCTTTTTAAGAAAAGTCTTTGTTTTTGTATAAAGTTACTTTAGCAGTTAAGCGTGGTGGACACAATTCGCCTACACCACATGTCAGAATCACCACTGTGTATCCAACCTGTAGGATGTTGTAATCCAAGATTACACAGCCAGTTTCCCCATGACATATCAAGCTGATGCTTGCAGAGCTCTAGAGACCACCCAGGAAGAGTTAGTTCTGCTGCATAGGACCTTGGCTCTAAGAGGCATGCTCCTTCAAGTAATGGATGCCTTGATAGTCCTTGACCTTCTCATGATGCTGGCTGAAGGTACTGTAGGTGCCAGAAGGGCACTGGCCATACAGGAGTCTGTACTTCATAGCTTAGGCTACCAAACTGTCCAGAGCCCAGCTGATGAGTTAGATTGACAAAGTCTGCTGGAAGTTTTGCTTCCTTCACAACACATGAAGTCTCCCCATCTGGAGGACAGGCCCAGCTGGCGGTTGATGGAGTTGGGGTGGGAGAAAGTCCCTGGACCCGAGGGAGTGAGTGTCAGCTGATGCTTCCTCAGACAAAGTTGTGGGAGCAATATCACACAGGGTTTCTGTGGAGAACATTTAGGTGGGGGATTAAGTTCAATAAGACAAGCTTTCAAACAGAACCATGTATCTTAAGTCTACCTGAAAGGTCAGACTGAGCAGCGCCAAGCTGTGCAGAGTCCACATATCCCAGAGGCGAAGATACAGCGAAGAACCCATATATCCCACCTGAACAACAGCTTGAGGAGAGTGGGATTTTGCACAAGTACTTGAACTGGTGCAGAGATGCCTGCAGATGGACTGTAGAGTACAAGTTGAGAGCAGCCAGTGAATTTTTTTCAGTAAGATGCAAAATTGGCTAAATGATTGCCATCACTTTAACTCTCTCGTGTGGACTTTGAGCCCACGGCAATGCAAAAAAAAAAAAAAGACAAGTTAGGCTGAAACCAAAAGCTACACATCCTTCCAGAGCAGGTCCCACATGTTTCCACAACCAGCAATGCAGAGAGGGAAACATCCATCCATCCATTATCTGTACCCGCTTTATCCGTTTCCGGGTCACGGGGGTCTGTCGGAGCCTATCCCGACGCATATCAGGCGAAAGGCAGGGGTACACCCTGGACAGGTCGCCAGTCCATCCAGGGCCACATACAAACAACCAATCACACTCACATTCACACCTAGGGAGCATTTAGGAAGATCAATTAACCTACTCTGCATGTTTTTGGACTGTGGGAGGAAGCCGGAGTACCCGGAGGAAACCCACGCAAGCACGGGGAGAACATGCAAACTCCACACAGAAAGACCCACCGGGCCGGGAATTGAACCGGGAACCTTCTTGCTGTGAGGCAACAGTGCTAACCACTAAGCCACCGTGCTGCCGAGAGGGAAACAGTGAAAGCCATTACAACAAAAACTCTAATTTAATTAGTCTCCTGTCTAATCAAAGTTTTCACTTTCAGAAAAGTTGATGGGTCTAGTTTGTTAGGGCAACTTAGATTATATTCAATCTACATTAAAATGTTAACAATTGTGCTAATTTACATATTCTTTTACAATTCAAGACTTTGCCTTTGTCATCATGCATCCATTATTCTGATTTATTTCTGACATGAAAGATTTTAATCCAAGATATCAATAGCAGAAATACCAAAAACTTAAACATAACCCTGTGCATATTTGAATCGATCCTACACAATGTTAGACTAAGATTTTCATGAAGATTGAATTGGAAATGTTGGATTTACATGAGGGCAGCACAGTGGCTTAGTGGTTGGCACTGTTGCGTCACAGCAAGAAGGTTCCTGGTTCAATTGTTTCTGGGTGGAGTTTGCATGTTCTCCCCTGTGCTTGCCTGGATTCTCTTTGGGTACCCCAGCTCTCTCCCACTGTCCAAAAACATACATGGTAGGTTCATTGGTAATTCTAAATTGCCCAAAGGTGTGAGTGTGAGCGTGCATGGCTGTTTGTCTTTGTACGTGGCCCTGTGATGGACTGGCGACCTGTCCAGGGTGGACCCCTGCCTCTCGCCTATAACGAGTCAGGATAGGCTCCGACAGACCTCCATGACCCTGAGAAGAAATAAGCAGGTATAGAAAATGGATGGATGGGTTTTACATGGTTTCTCGATAATCTTCTTTTGTTTAAAGTGAATCTGGCTTTTTAGTAGAACACTAAACCAGTAAAAAAAATGTTTGTTTTTCTTTCTCCTTTTCTCCTTTACCTTTTTTCTATATAGTTAAAAAGAAGATGAAAAGCTGAATAAATCATGTTGACACAACTACTACTACTAATCCTTTTGCACCACTGGTGAGCATAAGGCCTCTGCAACACTCCTCCATCAGACTTGGTTGGGGGCAACTCTCCTCAGCTGGGTTAGGGGTTAGTCTGCCCAGATGCCTTTATTTCAGCCTGCGTACTTCTACTCCGTTTCTACCTGGGCCAATCCACCATACAGGGTCTAGATGTTCAAGGTTGTAATATTTGTCTTGATCTTGGCTGAGATGACAATTTGTTGGCTCACTGGCTTTCCAAAAGGCTTTCACCGGTATGCGTCCTAAGTTCTTGTGGAGAGGAATCATTCCCAGCCAAGTTGCTTTTTGGTTTGGTTGCTAAGGTTTCTTCTTGTTTTTTTTGTTTTTTTACAGGAATGGGTTGTTAGCCCAGAGCCCAACCCCCAAACTGGAGGACCAGGGACACAGTCTTCCTCGGGTCCCTATCCTTCAACCTGTCTGGCATTGGTGACCCTACCAGGAACATGATGCTCCAGCCAGCATAGCTATCCTTGAGACATGCACGCCTCCAACCATGACAAGGTGGCGGTCCCTCTAGGGAGTGCTGATACAACTAGACTATCATGTTATAATAATTTTAAACTCAAAATATGATTATATATTTTCAATGTGTGAGTTAGAATATACACATGTATCATATATTTTTCAAGTTCCACATATTATATGGCTTAAAGTAGCCGGTGAGTTGTTTATACAATGTGCCATATACATAGTAAAACAAAATCAAAATGATTTTGACTTTTAGCACTTACTAACTGCAGTTCTCATTCTTGGCCACTAGGTGTCACAGCAGCCTCAGAAAATGGAGCTGAAGCCAACAACATGCCGTGAACTGCTTTGAACAAACCAGCAGACAGAAAATTGTTCGGCTATCCTGAGTTATGCCTCTCAGTAGCAACATTTGTCAATAAGGAAATTTGACTTTTGAATAAATGCTGTCACAAATATGGATGTGTAGTGTGCTGTGGTCAACAAACAGGAGAGATGAATCCTTTAAGACTTTTAAGAGGAAAACAAGAAAATCCTGGAAATGATGGAGCCAAATGAGACGTCATTATTATTAAGCCCCTCAGCACTCCAAATAAAAATATATTTTCTGAAGTTATATGCATGCTTGAGGCTTACTATACAGCATGTGATTAATTATTAATAAGTAAGCACCTTTCAAGTTATTGAAAATTTGACAAAAAAGACAACATAACAGGAGTTGACATGCAGCTGCAGTCATGATGCCATCAGGTTGTCTCCAGTGAATCCCCATAATAATGTTTTCAAAAGTGATGCTGGGTGTCACTCTGTCCCTCCTCATCCTAATGACTGTGGGTGGAAATGTGTTGGTTTGTCTGGCTGTCTGCGCCTCTCGACGCCTCCGCTGCCTCACTAACTGTTTCATTGTGTCACTGGCTGTGACAGACCTGCTGCTCGGCCTCTTGGTCCTCCCATTCTCCGCCCTCCTTCAGCTCAACGATGAGTGGCCTCTTGGACCAGTCTTCTGCAACTTCTACATCTCCATGGATGTTATGCTGTGCACTGCCTCCATTCTCACGCTCCTGGCCATCAGTGTGGACCGTTACCTGGCAGTGACCTTGCCTCTGAGATATGCCTCACTTGTGCTGCCTTGGAGAGTTGCTGTAGCCATGGCAGGAGTCTGGACAGTGTCAGTGGCCGTGTCATTCCTGCCCATTCAAATGGGCTGGAACACTGTTAATGGGACCGTGCAGAACCAGGGGCCCTGGGCTTCAGAGAGAAGATGTCGTTTTGAGCTGAACAGGCCTTATGTTCTCACCGACTCTCTCCTCACCTTCTACTTGCCTCTGGTGGCTATGTGCTGGACCTACCTCAGAATCCTTCAGATTGCCCGGGCACAGGCCAAGCGCATTATCAGTGCCCGGCCCTCTTGGATAACCAGTTACAACTGCAAGAACAATCCCTCCACCAGCACCACTCTGGTTTCCAGTGTTACAGCTGTGGTACTGCGCGAGCACAAAGCCACGGTCACACTGGCAGCAGTAATCGGTGCGTTTGTCATTTGTTGGTTACCTTATTTCATCTTGTTTACAGTGTTGGGTTTAAAAGAGCATCCTGACCCTGGCGTAGTACCAGAGTTTCCTGTGGTATTGTGGTTGGGATATGCTAACTCAGCCCTCAACCCAATCCTCTACGGAGCCCTCAACAGGGACTTCAGGTCAGCCTATAACCATCTACTGAGGTCTGGGTTCCCTGTTTACAGCGGGTGGAGGCGCCAACACCGACAGCCGTCTCCCACTATAACAGCAGGTGAAGGACCTTTCTTGAACCTCTCAAGTTCCAGATTTCTTTATTTCTGAGTAAACACCGCCAGTTTTTATATTTCCTCTTCTTTTTCACATCACAGAGACAGGACAGCTTACAGAGGCAATGCTGCTGCATGGCCACACCCCTGCCACCTCCAGGGCTGCTACAGTCGATCAAAATGTCATGCTTCAAGAAATAAACTGCAGGACAGCCAAGTCGACCATCCGTTTTGCAAATGGCACTGCTGTCACAAATGTCAATGGTAATAAAGGGTAAATTACTGTTCAGTGTGTATTTTTATTACATCTCATGAACACAAATTGAAAATGTTTCAGAGAGGTTTGAGACATCAATGTTGTTCTTTCACAACACAAATCTCCTCAGATATAAAACACAAACATCTCATTCTTATGAGATGCTATAACACTCACTGCTCATTGTGAGATGAATACCAGCCATCACACTGACTTATACAATGCATTCTACTCTTGTTACTATCTAAAATACAAGATCTACTCACTCACGTAGGCACTTTTTTTTCCTAGTCCCTATTTTCAATGAGCCCGGGTTTTGTTAAACCAGGGCCGCGAGCCAGACGATGAAGAACTAAAAAAACCACAATCCATCCACTTGAGAATAAAGCAACAGACGGACTAAAGATGGACAGCAATGTAACCCCCCTACATACACCCACATGTTAATTGCCACAGCGGAACCACCCACAAGACAACGCGTAAGTAGATATACTGCACATACTGACACCCTCACAGTGCCCAAAGGCCAGGTCTCTTGCCCAGAACAAATGAACTGTGATCTAGCAGCCATCATCAACATTGCCATAAGCCATATGGCAATTTGCTTATTAGGCCATGAGGAGACATGTTATCCAGCTTCACAGCCAGCTTTCATCTAACTGATTGAATTTCATTAAAAACTTGTTTCAATGAATTTGGAAATTGTGAATTAGTTAAAGCAACATTGCTTTAGTTTATTTTATTTTTTTCCAGGGGCATGCATTGTAGATGCTAAAACTGTTAAATTAGAGATTGTCTGACTTATTTTTCTGTCCTTGTACTGTATATTTCCATTTATGTTATCCAGATTTCAATTCATTTCAGTACAAAAATACTTGATTAATGACTGAAGGGAAAATTTATTGACAGACTGTAATTTTTAATTTAATGTAATTACTGAATTAAACCAAATATGAGATCAGAATGTATCTAATGTCCTTTAAGTTTGCACCCAGACTTACTTTGTAATAGTTTTTTATTATTGTCAATGTAGTGTGTACTTTTCAAGACCTAGAAATATCTACACAACTCATACTGTAACAGTCCTGTTACAAATTTGTACTTTATGTGATTGGGAATTCACTTTTAATTAAAGAAATCCTTCGATTCTCTTCATTTGTGTCTCTGTTTATCCAAGTTTCAACAAAGAAAAAGAGAAATCCAGATTTCAGCAGATACTCATCATCAGTAAAACCAAACGTTCCCATACAGTCGTCCCTTGAAAGACATGCAATAATGACGGTTTTGAAGCGCTGCAGACACGAGTCAATTTACTTTTTAATCACCAATGTCATGAATTATTGGACATTTTTATGTTGACTCAAGAGTGCACTCCAGTGGCAACTTCAAGTACCACTTGTTCTGCTTTGATAAGGACAATGGTCATTTCATTAAAAAAAAAAATCAGCAAATGAAAAGAAGGGAGTCATAAAGCAAGATGTTCATATGTAGGGACTTTAAAGGTGTAGCATGCAAAATGATGTTCTGTTATTTTGTGTTGATCCTGAAAAATGCAGCTATCTTCCAGATATTGCTTCATTCTGTGGTGCAAAGAAGGAAAACACTTGCATTGAATCCTCTTCCAAATATAGCCAATGACTAAAATAAAAAAGAAAATATAATCAAGAACAGCTTAAAGAATGTAGTCATACACTACCGTTCTGTAGGCAATTCATGCTGTTGAGCTGGGATATCATGTGGGACAATGCAGACAGTGTATGCGTGGTAGTGGAAACAATTTATCACAGCTGTCAGCAGACATCGCTTCAAACTATTCCCACATTAACATTTCACCTTTTCCATATTTAAAGTTACGTCCTTTGAGGGATGATTTAGAAGAGCACACATATATATACATTTACTGTTTTTACAATTTAGCCTCATGGAAACGTTTGGTGATAATAACTAGGACTGTCATTTCTTCACTTCCACTCTTTACATTTTCAAATATTTAAACACCAGTGAATAGCTCCAATAATACTATTATTGGCAACACAATAAGTTAAGGTTTTCCAAGTCTATCTTACTTTACTTAGTACTCACACGCTGTACGTAATTTGTTCTTCCTGACTGCCTGATTGTCTGCATGATTCCTTTGTAATATGACTGCAAAGCAGAATATGTGGAACAAAGTACAATCGTCACTCACAAAGCCTTCCACCAATGTAATTTGTATAATTCACACCATTCAGCCACTGTGCTAAACCCACTACACATAATGCTTTACTAGTTACCCTCATGTGACCAAAAACAGCTCCGATCTCTCCGGGCATCTGTCTTGAACCCGGAAATGCACGTATAGAGGCACTACAGACATTATCTTGGTGATCTTAGCGAAATACACGATAGCGTATTTCTGGTGTATCCTAGTCAGCACTCCAAGCTTGTCCATTTATGATGACAGAGGGAAGAAGTTATTTAAACCTTTTTTCCTCCTTTTACTGTACATCCTCAATCAGAATTAAATACCCGACGTTTGATGGTTTGGTTAACACAATAAGCCATTATTCAAGTTTCCATAATGTCATTTTTACAATGTGATGAGGTTTATAATCCTGCCAGGGAAAACTATTGCAGTGCAGAGTACTGTCAAGTGAGGGTGTGCTTAGCTGAAACACCCAGGTAGGTGGCTTGTGCCAAAGTTACATAAGCGTTTGATGGTTTAAATGTTGTTACGTGATGATATTTAACTATATTGTAACTATGGATGCAGTAATCATATCAATAGCGGACTACAATAACTGTAGATTTCAGCTCTTCAAGGCAGCTGTTAAAAGTATCTAAACAGCAACAAAGCTTCTGCTGTGTCTTTTTCCAAAGCACTGGTGTAGAATCTAAGAATATAAACATAAGACCCAAAACGACAAATCTGAAATATGCAGCATGATGGCTACAGAAGTGAGTGATAAAACTATTTCAGGCGTAATATCTCCTTACAGTAAGAAAGTGATGGTAATCTAGCAGCTGGACTGACGATGTCTCAACCATCCAGTGATGCTGAACAAATGTGATGAAGCAGAAGGCGAACATATTCAGGGATTGTTGTTTAAACTACTGTTGAGTTTTTAATGGTGCAATGATTTAGCAATGTGGTGCAAAAGTTTACTTCTCCTAAAACACACATGAATACAACAACTCCACAAACCTGCAAGGATGAATGGTGGTGGGAAGGTTACTAATACAATGTAATGTGTAAGAGATTTCTAGTGTTCCAGTTGGGGAGGAAAAATTTTTGTGCCAAAATAATGTATTTTATTTGCTTTTCGTTCTTTTTTTCACTTACGTTCTTTTTGAATATTTTTTTCAGACATTCCTTGTTTTTGACGTTGATAATTTCTTTGTTTTCATGCATTTTCAACATTGTTTGATATCCATCCCTGAAGACCTTTTCATTTTTCTGATGGCACCATCACCCACTCTGGTGTTATTAGATGATTACCAACATTACGGTCTCAAGTCGCATAGAGCAATATGCATTGGTTTTGATTTGCAGATGCACAATGGTACAAGTTTAAACTCTGGAGTATTTAAAAACTGACAACATAATTTGCTTGCATGCTGCCAAATGAGCAAACAACTCTAATTAGATAGAGATTCCTACAAGCCATTTTACATATAATGGCAATGCTGTTGCAGTCATATTAGTCATGATTCTTTCCACTTAACTATGCTGTGCAGAAATATGGCAAAAGAAATGCACAGGTCTCTGTTCCAGCAATATTAATAAAAATAACAGAAATGTGCCAATTTTAAAACTGTGCATGCTAAAGTGGTAACATTTAAGTGTCTACTTTAAAGGTATAAAGGCAAGTTCAAGTTAAAAACTGGGGGACGGGTCTTACGGAAGAGGTAACACCACTTGGAAGGCTCTGAAACAGCAACAGCCATCCTTTATTTCAGATATAGCAGTTGCTCTGTGAAAGGGTTACAGCCTCGTGGAGGAGGAGATGTATTCAAGGACATATGAAACAACCAATCAATTCGTTATCTATACCCACTCACTTGTATCCCAGCTCTCAGATAAAAGGCAGGGGTTCAGCCTGGAGAGGCCGTCAGTCCATCACAGCATCACATAGCAAAACAACCACACACCTCACTTCTATGGGCTATTTCGAATCACTAATTAACCTGACATACATGCTTTTGGACTGTAGAAGAAAATCAAACCAAAGTACAGGGCGAGCATGTAAAGAAAAGCCCCTGCTGGGTTTCAAACAAGGTACTGTCAAGGTACTGAGGCATCCGCGCTGACCACAAAGCCACCACGTTGCCTTATTCAAGTAGTGCCTTCTTTTATCTGTTTTTTTCACTGATTTATTTTTAAGCTGGGTAAATATATACACATTTGCACAGGAGCTGAAGACTTTCTCCCAAAACAAATACACAGAAGTAGTGCGGGGAGAGATCAGGAGGAATGACCACATTGCACAAGTCTTTTTGTGATTTTATTAATCACAAAAAGGCAAATACAAATGTAATAACACCATCTTTAATTTAATTCTGCCAGTAGTTTGGAGGCCAAGACGAAAAGTTGGAGTAAACGCTAAAGTTGGTTAACTAGTTTTATGTGCCGTGTGTCCTGTGTAACTCAGACTGATTAAGCTTTTTTTGCTTCCCTCATGAAGCCATCGCTACACTTTTTTAAAAAGAGGGGAAATCATGTGCCCCTCTTTTATGTATTTTTAAAAGTGACAGCTGACAGCTCAAATTACATGAAAACCATTCACCATTCATCTTTAACAATAGATTAATGTGGGGAGAGCAACACACACACACACACACGCACACACACACACACACACACACACACACACACACACACACATACACACACACATGCGCACATGCACACACAGACAGCGATGCAGCACAGACACCCAAGTAGCTGTGTATAAGCTATCAATCATGGATATTGTCATTATTCTGTGTCATCGACAAGACCCTCCTCTTCTCTCTACAGTCTTTCTCTTTATCCTTTTTTCTTTCTCTTGATTCTCTCTCTTGTGCACACACACGCACAGTCAAAGACAGGGAGAATCATGAATCATAAATCTTATGAATGCCATCTAAAGACTGCTCAATGCTATGAGAAAGAGAGATGATTGATAGATGAGAGTGACTGTGGCGAAAGCAAAGAAGACGGACAGAAGGTTGTTACCGGCAACGGCGAGGTCGGAAACTGCAGGTTCAGAGGTCAAACGCGTCAGGGCATCATTGCACAATATGGCAGAGAGGGATGGAGAAAATTTGGTAAGGGGTGAGGAGAAGGAGGAGAGGGAGTAAATGGTTGGAGAGGAAAAGGAAAGAGTAGGGAGGGAGGAGGGAGGGGAGGAGGAGGGGGTGGGGGGATGCTGCCACAGTGAGGCTAAAGCCATAACTCATCTTTTATTAAAAATAATGAAAAAAACTTAATGAGTTAATAATATCTGGAGAAAGAGATAGGGAGTGAGACTGCAATGGAGGAAGGGACAGGAGGGTGGAGGAGAGGGAGGAAAAGAAGAAAGGAAATGAGGAGAAGAAAACAGCGCATAGAAACGAGAACAGGGTCAGTGTGTGTCTCCTGTTTCTTTTGGTCACTTATTCCACTTTTCAAAGTTCACCCAACAGTCATTAGTCAGACAGGGACAATCACGAGCAGCCCTCTCTTTCTGCCGATCTAAATCCCAAAGCCTGCTTGGTAATTAAAGGTACTTAACAACCAATTAACAGTGATGAGCTAAATTAGCAGGATATTGTCTCCTTTGACTCGACTACTGCATTATCAGTGTATTGAAACAGCAGTGAACAAACCTCAGCGGTCCACGTTTGCATGTAGGCAAATGACTGATTAATTACTATTAAAACAGCAGCACCATAATGAGCTTGGAAACAATTAGAGGGGTCGTTAGCATGTGGAGAACGGCTGAGAAAAGAAGAAGGGAGGGCGTGCACAAAACAAGAGAGAAATCTTCATTGGGAAGCAATACTGATTAAATGGACGTACGGTCGCACTCATCGCCCAATATCCACTGCCTTATTAAATACATGACATCACCATTTGTCTTTTGTACCATCTAGCTGCTTTTCCCCTGCCGTTACCTTTCCCCCTTCTTCTCAGGCTTTCCCCAACTCTGCCTCCGTTTCATCTCTCATAAAAAGCCTTTTTCTCGCTCTTCCATTGCTTTCTCCACTTTCTGCTTTTTTAACTCCCATTTCTTCCATCCCTCCTTCATGCTCGGGGGCCACAGTCCTGTGAAGGAATTTAATATGCAACTTTTATATGAGAAACCAATCGCATACGTCTGGGTCTATTGGGCTCGCAATCTATCGGCCCGGACGGCTAATGCAATAGAGAGAGCCAGGGCTATTTATCACGCAGGGAGCCATCTTTTCCTCTATCTCTCCCACTCTGCCCTCACTCTCTCCGTCTTTATTCAAGCCCAGATTCCTGGCTGCCACTAAATCAGGCCAACTATGAGCTATGGCTGCCCAGAGGGCATCTCCTCTTTTATGGGAGGATTTGGATTTTGTATCTACTGGTTCCTCAGTGGCCGTTGAGCGAATGCGAACGGAAGCTATAAACATTCAACAAACAAAGGCAACAACTTAAACGCCCCTCCATCCCCACAGTAATGATCGTGAACGTGTGGAGAAATATGGACGTAGGAGGATGAATAAGCCTGATGAATAAGATATCAGAGGCATTTAAAATGATGCTGCAAGGATTGGTCTGTGCGCATGTTTTCAGACGGCGAGGGAGAAAAGATTACACGTGCACAGACACGGAAGCTTACATACAGTCATCATGAACATAAATGTCAGACAGATATTGTTGGGTTTTTTTTTTCTTTTGCTTCCTGGACAGTATGATTTCATGACACAACTATAAAAGAAAATAAACAGGACTTCAGAGGGCAACTCTGAATTCACTCACTGCATGTTCTCTGAAATCAGCGCAGGATAAAAATGATATTGTGCACAAAGTGAATTTTTCATTAAAAGAAGGATACCTTTTGTGGCCATCTACAAATCTTCAAATGTGTTGGTTTCCTGGAAACAAACCTGACTTTTAAGCAGACTTTAATATTTTCAATTGAGCTGAAGTCAAGACCTTTTGAGGACTATGCCAGAAGCTGGATGTTGGCCTGTTTTATCTTTTTCATATGCTTAAATCTTAAGTTCATGAAGTTTCCGCTGTCCTCCTGATCCTTTAAGGTTATGCTGTGAATTCTGAAGATGATCCTCTTCATTATTCTGTTATAAACTCCTTTGGAAAATCTTCTACTTCTACTGGCAGTAAAACAGGCCCAGAGCATGATGTTACCACCACCATGCTTAGCAGTTAGTGGGGTATAAATTTAGCTCTTTGCTTGACTGCAACAGTGACAATAAGACTTTGCTCAGATTACAGCCTAAATCACATTTTTTTAACAGACTCCAGTCTCTATAACTGACTATTTACATTATTTACATTATTTACATTATTATTATTTACATTATGTTTAAAATATAGTGAGTGATTATATCCAAGCTGTGGGTCCTCGCTGGTGTTCCTCAGTCCATGGTCTGTTCACGTGAAATGTCTGCCATTTCAAAAAAGAGTGGATCAGATGAAACAGACTTGTTTTCTGTCGCATAGAGTGACACATAGTTAAGAAAATCTGATAATTGTATCAGAGCCACTTCTATATGTGGTTTGAATCAGATTTTGGGGGAAAAAACTAAAGCATTGCGTGTGTAGCTGTTCAGACTGTCAACGACGCAGATTCAACATGTTTTTACTAACTTCCAGTTCATGGCAGAACCCAGCTTTCATGTTTTGAGATTTTCTTGATCATATGAGCCAGTCTTTATCACCCAAGGTGACAATTTCAGCATTCTTCCAGACCTTGTAAAGTGGCCACATCTGCCAAAACCAATTACTTAGAGATCACTGAAATGATCTGTATGACTGGTTGTGTGAATGAGAAACACATTATGAGACTCTCGAGGAATCTTCTCGAGGTTTAAACATACACAGACCATTCACCATTCCAGATTTCATTTTTTTATATGTATCTTGTACAATTATTGAGTTCAAAGGCATGATTTGAAAGCCCAGTGATTATCCAATGGCAGTCATATCGGCATGTTTTGACATATGTATGTAAAACTTCATTTGAAAATGCGTGTACACTTCCCGTTCTATTATAATAATGTGGTATAAATCACACATTAACAGTAATGCTTCTGCTAAGCACCAGCTGCACAACTTTAAAAGTTTCCTGCTGAAAACATATGTGACACTGTGCGGAGGACGCTGCCCACCTGCAGCAATTAAAATGCCTCAGAAAACCAAATTCATTTCAACAAATTAGCCACATTACTGGCCACTGTGTAATCGCTGATGGCAATTAATAAGAAATTAGTCACAATCAGCCCTATATTAACATCTCACCCAGGGGCCGCGGCTGGAAATTAATAACCGGAGATTCATCTCTCTTACTGTCTTCCTGGCTCTCTCTCTGTCTCTCTCTCTCTCAACACACACACACACACACATGCACACCTTCACCCACCTATATTATTCATGAATCACCTCTAAGACATCAGGTTTTTTCTATGTGGATTGTATCATATGATCCACAATCTGCTCGTGTTAGCCGGCCAGCTTCCTCTTTACCAGGGTGTGAAAACCCCCTGAAAGACATGGGAGCGTGTGTGTGTGTGTGTGTGTGTGTGTGTGTGTGTGTGTGTGTGTGTGTGTGTGTGTGTGTGCGTGCGTGCGAGTGTGTGTGTGTGCGTGTACTCTCACACCAGTACAGTCATCACATGTGCTCTGAACAGCACGTGGACACGCAGCATATACTGTATGTTTAGAGATATACCATATTGTATCTGTGTGATGTGTACTGTGCTGTGTATTTGTGTGTCAGAGGTGCTACAAAAATGGGGAGGAGGCACTGGTGGAGACTGAACCCGCCTCTAGGGGTCCTCACACCAATCAGCAAAGCGCACCAAGAATCAATTAACACCAGTGGGAGGGGGCAGAGGCTACAGCAGCACACGCTCTTAGACGTACACGCACATAAACACGCCATCCGAGCACACACTGCCCACACACATGGCACTGTCTGAGGAGATAACCATCAGATCGCACGCCCCAGAGTATGCCACTGTGTGTATGTGTGTGTCTTTGAGACCTGTCCCAGTGAGCCCCGGGTCTCTCATGGTGTGAGGTTCGGGAACAGATTGGGGGTCAGCAGGGGGGTCAGCCCAGGGTCACCCCCGTCTGAGCAATGTGTGTGTATGTATGTATGTGTGTGTGTGTGTATGGAGGGAAGTCTGACCACCACTTCTAGGGCTCACAGGCAGGCAGAAGTGAATAAGATTGATGGTGTTGATTCATACTACGAATTCATTGTTCCTCCAGAATCCACAGAGGATAAATACATCCACAGAAATTATGAAGGAAGGGACCGAAATGACTATCTCACATTTCATATTCACTCCTTTGCTGTATGTGTGTGTGTGTGTGTGTGTGTGTGTGTGTGTGTGTGTGTGTGTGTGTGTGTGTGTGTGTGTGTGTGTGTGTGTGTGTCCCTGGCGTGGGGACAGCTGCTGGCGACATGAAAACCATTCATCATTGCATCTTTACTGTAAAATTATTGACAGAGAGGAGGATGGGGAGGTATATTGGCTACACTGTACAAGGTTGGACAGAAAGAAAAGTCACAAATAAAAAAGTGTTTAAAAGTTAAAAGTCGGATTAAAATTTTAACAGAAGGCAACCCGAATGATGTTTTAGACTCATAATGGGAAACAGAGCAAAAACCAGAACGGCCAAATAAAATGATCAAAGAGTTTCTTCCATTTGCCTGTGATTGTTCCACTACAAAACCCCAGATTTTTCCTCTTCCTCTCTTTCTACATGTTGCCCTCTCCATCTGTTAGCCCATTGCACTCGTCCGTCCACTAACCCCCTCCCTCCCTTACTCGTTTCCTCTCCTCCTCTGCTCCTCTCTAGCCTTCATACCCGGAGGGATGTAAGGTGATCTCACCGTGCTGGTGTAAGTGACTGGTATTAGTCTCCTTCTCTGTCTGTCTGTTTGATCCCGGCACTAATGACTCCACAGGGACTAAGAGTCTGATAATGGGAAATCAATATAGAGAATAACGCTCTGGAGTGGCTTCACTTAGCTCTCGCTGTTTCACGCCTCTCAGCAAAGTGCCTCTGTGTGTCCGTGTGTGCATGATGACGGGTGTAGTGTGTGTATGTGTGGAGAAAATCTGTTTACATACAGGCCTGCTGGCTTGCAAATATTTTTTTTTTTTTTTTTTTTTGCTTTTCTGCATGAACTCTGAAGCTTCCGGAAAATTTCTGAGACAAAAACCTACCAAGATATTTGAGGTTTTGAAATGCATGCATGGCTGTGTATCTCTGTGTCTAATCGGTCACACTGGGCCTGGGGCAAGACAGGTGGAGCTGGTGGCATGAGGCTGGTGACCCCCCTGCAGCCTGAGGGGCCAGAAGGCCCAGCAAAGCAGGGGGCTGGAGTAACGCTCTCTGCCAGGCACCAGAGCGCTGTGGCTGGTGGCAGCTGGTCCTCCGTCCCTCCCTCCCTTGCTCCCCTGCATGGGCGCCCTGCAGGCAGGCAACAGGAGGGGTGAGGAGGTCAAGAGGCAGGAGAGCATGGACGACATGCAGCATAATTGGCTTTTATGAAGTGGAGAGGACGCAGACAGAGGGAGACAGGAAAGGCAGCTCTGACACAATGCAGCTGACTACAAGCAGTAATGAATTAACACATTAGTGCCTTGATGAGAGGCGTTCAGGAGCACTCAGCTGCTCTTAAACACAAATCCTCCCCAGCACGCTCTCCCAGCCATGCACACATAAATCAGTCACAAGTCACTGAAACAATAAGAAACTAATTCATTACATCAGTCATTTTGTCAATGGGATCTTATTGAAAACACGATCTCTATGATCAGCGACTAAGAACCTGGGAAACTTGTACTTAGTACTCAGAAGGGATCAAACAGATGGTATCTCTCACTCACAAAGATAAGACAGTGTTACTGGGACCCTCTTGTCCAAATTCAACCCATGTGTTCACTCATCATCATCCTCAAATGATCCCCATTAATGCTTTAACTCTTTCTCTTTACATCTCAGTCTCAGCCGTCCATCCAACCTGGTTCTGCTCTCGTCCACCCCTGTAATTCACGTCTGTGTGGTTACTTACTTCCCTTTTTCGCTCTCTTCCCTTTCTCCCTTCCTCCCAGACTTTAAACCAGCGTGAAGAGGCAGCCATGCGTTCAACCATCAGACAGGCTGACATGGGCTCCCCTCACACATGCTCAGCCAAAGCAGATTCTTCCTCAAGTGCTGCAAGAATGCAGTGTTCATCAGTGTAACTTAAATGGTTCATATTTGCAAGATAAAGTCCGAAAAAAAAGGATTGCGGCTTATTTTTATACAGAAGGTCGCATTTTGGTTGCTGTTTGACAAACTATCGGTCAGTGTTTTTAGGAAAGGATTTGGGAAATTAAACATTTCTCCACAAGGAAAGATGATCTTTAGGGATTACAACTTTCAAATCTGATAATTAACATCCTTTACTATCATTTGAGACATTACAGTGACATTTTATGGGGTTTATCTGCTTTATAAATGTCTGTCAGATGAATTGTTTCCACGCAGAGAGCAATGTTCTAGTGATAGCCCATATGATGATGGTCTTCTACCAGGTCCCTGACAGGGGGATCCCATTGCTCTCTTCTCATCCAACAATCCCTCTGAGCATGTCAATATGAAACACGATCCACACACGCATACACACACACACACACACACACACACACACACTACCCCCACTCTGGGCCCATGCAATAGGCAATTCCTCCTGTTAAAGACTGACTTATATTGATAAGAGGAGCCTCTGAAAAAGGATGCATCTGCCTGCAAAAAGATGAAAGAAGGCGAAGGGAAGTGCAAATGCGACTAAATCAAGTCTTCCCAACACATTTTCACTATATTGCGCTCGATGTAAGCGGGATTTACTACGAGTCTTTTGTAGTATGTGGGTTGAAGGTATAGCGGGATGTAAGGCTTTGTTTACCCAACTTTGGAAAAAAAAAAAATCGGCAGCCTTGTAAATGCTGTCATATGGCCGATGCAAGTGTCTTTCAGCTTAATACCACCTATATTAAATAGTTTAAATATTTCATAAGGGTAGGTTTTTAGAGCGAGAGAGGGGAAATCGTTAGCTGCGGTAAAGTTTCATTAACTGGTCCACATTTCGCTGCGAGGCAAACTCATCTCTTCTTATTGTAATAAAACAATCTCTGTCTTTCTCTGGGCGCTGCTCTCCGCTCATCTGCCTCTCCCTCCTTCTCTTTTACATCATAATAATACACTACATTCCCTTTAAATGCACTATTACTTACCGCTGCCTTTTCATATTGTAACATCACGGGCACTTTAGCGACAATATAAAAGCGTGTCATTCATTATTCAGAGGCAGCCGGCCTCGTCCCCCTTTTAAAAAGTCAGGCGCGCTGCTGAAATTGATAACAGCGAAGAGACGCGCAATAAAAACGCAGCCCCCGGGTACCGAGCTGCAGCCCAGAACACCCCGATTATGCAGATCAAGTGGTAATTTCTCAAACAAATCGCACTCTTTCACTCTTTTGTTGTCGTTTCTTTTGGACTTTTGGAATCAGGGCGTCAGCTTTTATATTGCCTCTGGAGGAAAAAAAAAAAAAGGTTTGATGCACATCTTTTATTGCTCATGCAGGTTTTTCAAACACGAAATATTTTTGCACTTAACGAGATGACCTCAAAGCTCTAGGTATCAATAAGTATTATTTTCTACCTTTGAATGAACAGGTCCGACGCTGACACCAAAGCACATGCCTTCAAAACACAAAAATCATGAACTCTACCTGGAGGCGGGTTATGACTTCTCCTCGGGGTGTCACGGTAATGTCCCGGTAGGTCGGCGCTAATGTGTCATAATCACTCATAATCACTGGATTACACCAGATTACCAACGCCCAGCAGACTGGAGGGACACTCCGAAGCACAGTCAGACAAATACAACAATTATTAGTTTTAATGAAGCACTTATTTAGCAGATGTTCAGGTCTTCGTGGACGCGTCGTAGAAAAAAAAATGGGGCCTTTCAATTAAATTAAGATGAACATCCAACTCTGCCATGAGGACATCTTTTTTTCCACATGTCAACAAGAGAAACACAAAAATGTCTGAAATGATGACAGCTATAACAGACCAATTCTCCCCCATCAAAAGCCACCGGTGAGCTCGCAGATGGCAGGGTGAAGCAGCCAACACTGAGTCTGCCCATATTGCCAAACAAACACCTCGGGCCTTGTCCCATCTCATATTGCTTTATAACACTTTATTGTGAGGAGTGAAATGTGGATATTTTCAAAAAAAAAAAAAAATATATATATATATATATATATATACACATACATACTTCTACCTTTGCATTTTTGCATTTCTATTTGAATTTGTAAACTGTTAGCTAATATTTTGAATTTCAACTGTTAAAATATGTTTTAAGAATATTTATACAGAAGTGAAAATCAAAGAAATCTAAAGTGAACTATTTATATTTTTTGATCGTGATTGAAAACTTAAAGACTGTCAGTAGCAAAATACATATGGTGCCTATAAGAGCACAAAATAGCTAAGAGGATAAAATAATATTAACATAATCTGGTTCCCAGATTTAAAAGAATCGCCCTTATTGATTCAAAAGGATGAAGAAAAGTCAACATATACGCCTCCTCCTTCCCCCCGTCAATAAATGAATACGTCGGGTACTAGTTTGTTAAAGTACTGTAATGTGATAGCCCAAAAAGCCACCTGCCGCATCCAAAGGCGACGCGCATTTGTCTGTCCATGAGACAAGTTAGTGAAAATGAAATTACCGGGTCACTTTGGGCGCCTGTTACAATGAATCTGAGCGCTTAGCAGCTTCCAGAGCCCGGACACTTTATCTGAAGTAGCCCGTGGCTTTCCTTTGTCAGGTCATTTAATGTGGCACTGGCTACCAGGAACAGATAAGGCCACGCAAGGCTTTGCCAAGCTCAATAGGTGCTGGAAGTTCTGCCAGAGCTCAATACGGCTGCTGTCCTTTTATTTTAAAGACCGGCGTAATGGGTGTCGTGTCATGGATTTGATGTGCGTAATTACGCACTGGGTTGTTAAATTGGATTTATACCGTTATTTCTGTTTTACAAAAAAAAAAAAAAAAAAAAAAAAACAATCAAAAAACAACAACTCTATTTTCTTGTATATAAGCTAATAAAAATAAAAGTACACCATAAGTTCTGACATTGTATTTTTCTGTAATATCAGCAGTGTTAAATAGCTCTTAAACAGCATCGTGAGTGTTTTATGTATATGATGGACACATAAAACTATTCATAGTCAGTCTTATTCTGACACCCTACATTTTTATGATTGAATATGAAATACTTCAGTCTAAATTAATACGAGGGCCAAAAAAAAAAAAAAAAACGTTTTCTTCTTTATGATAACGGCGTGGACGAGGTAGGGAAGCTATATTTTAACGTAATAGGCCAAAAACAGTCAGACGTTTGCGTGTTTGGCTGCGTCTTTCGAAGGGGTGACATCCACCACAAATACTCTTCATGTTACAGCCACTGCCTACAGTTTCCATTAGTTTCATTTCAAGTGTGTAAAATAATTCAGTCTGAAGAGATGTTGGAGACACTGAAGGAACAAATGAGGAGCACTTTGTGTCTCGCCAAAAAAGTGGGGATGAGATAAGGCATCAATTTGGGCTTTAAGAGCCGTAAAGTTTTTCCGTGTGTCATTTCACAGGAACTTTTATATATTTAACAAAGACAGACTGAATGACAACGCGTCATTTGGTTTAATTTTATTTAATTGACCAGTAAACACCAGATAACATGTTTCTGCATACGATTTCTGTGTATGTGTTATATTAATGTTCCTGGAGTTAAACGGTACTCTTTATTCTTTATTAAAGTTACAAAAATGTCAAACGAAACACTGACTCACTCAGATGACCTAAAGATGTCGTATTTTACCATATGTATAGCACTCTGACACCCTTGGATGTGGGAAATCTTGATTAGTGTGCCAAATCGCGGGGCCTACCCCCTCTGACATTCAATCAGTCATTCTGGTGCCAGCCAATGAAAGGTGGAGAGGGATGGAAGAGGACGGATCTGCTAGACTGAGCGTTTTGACGCGCTGAGAGGAGGACAGAGCGTCACATCTCTCCAAACGCCCATCAAACTTTCAGCACAGCCTATAGAGGGGACCCAGTCCTCTGAAAGAGGCCTGTTAGAGACCACGGGGACGCGCTGATTCTGGACATATAGGTGGACAGCGATGGAGACACTTTCGATGTTGACTTTTGGTGCAGTTTGACTCTCCCGTGAATAGCACTGAAAGCAACTTGTTCGGTTTTCTCATATTTTACCTCCTCCTCCAGAGCGAGGGATGGAGCAGGCACCCAGCGCGCCCAGCCCTCCCCCAAAGCCGGCTCAACACGAGCCGATCAGCTTCGGAATCGACCAGATTTTGGGAGCCGGTACGGAAACAGAAAACGGGCGCACACCAGGAAGACAAAGTGTGTCCGATTTAAGCACCGGGGACGCTTATTACAGTCTAGGAAGTCCAGCTGGGACCAACGCGCCCTCTTATACCGCGCTATCAATCTCCCTCTCCGGTATAATGCCTCCGGTGGAGGCTTCAGATTCGTACGGAGAAAGCAGGAGTCTGGGCAGCCGGGGGGTGATAAGAGTCCCAGCTCACAGACCCGTGGCAGCCCCGGGACCCCCGGGCCCCGTACAGAGCGCTGTCCCCGGGTTTGGAGGGCTGTGCTTCCCCTGGATAGGAAACAGGTTCGCCAAGGACAGAATATCAGGTAGGCCAGCTGGTGGATCAAATAAGTTCCCCTCATTAATATTTGATCATGTTTGAAACTACGACAACTTAGTAATTAGAATAACAAAAAGAGCGAAGTCAAATGCTTTCGCGTTAATTATCTGTCTGTTTTTAAATGGCACAAAACGCAAAACAAAAGGCTAATTTATATTAAATATAATATAGTATCTTAAATGCGTATATAGATGTTTCACGAGTTAAAATTTTAATGTATACGTCATGTATAAGTGACAAAGCAGGATATCAGCTACTCGTTAACATGCTACGGTCACAATTCATTGTTGGAGTGTAAATTACCCAAATAAAATAAAATAAAATAAAAACAGAACATACTGAGTCAAGAGTAGGATTGAGCGGCTGTAAAAGTATTACCAAGTATTACCATAATTTACCAAGAAAAGTGTTGAATCCCGCAGTGTTTAAACTAGAGATATGGAGGGAGTTTGTTTGTTTGTTTTATATATTTATTTATTTAGATTTTTATCAAACATTTAATTCTAGACCCCAATAAAGATTAATAGAAACTTTTATTTTCAAATTTCTAAAATGCAATACATCAACCAATAGCTCTAATGGGTGATTGTGCATCAAGTGGTCCGAAAGGCCTGCTGAAAATCAACTGTGCAAAAATAATTTCCTAAAAGTCTCAACAACTTTAGGCGTTTCGTTATTTTTCACTATTACGACATTGTCTTAACTAGTTATGTCACGCTTCTCTACACAGTGATTTAGGTATTTACTGTCTTGCACAGAAGAAATTAGGGAATTGTGTCCATCAGGGCAGAAATCAGTGATATACGGCCTTGACTTCCCGTGGAGACGCAGCAGTGCATGAGTGTGATTCATGCTGTTAAAATCTCCGTGCTCTCCTTGTCTCTCCGTTCTGCAGCAGCTCTAGTGCCGTTCGCTGTCACACGGCGGATAGGACACCCGTATCAGAACCGGACACCCCCGAAGCGGAAAAAGCCCCGGACCTCGTTCTCCAGAGTCCAGATCTGCGAGCTGGAGAAGCGCTTCCACCGGCAGAAGTACCTGGCCAGTGCCGAGCGCGCAGCCCTGGCGAAGAGCCTAAAGATGACGGACGCGCAGGTCAAAACCTGGTTTCAGAATCGAAGGACCAAGTGGAGGTTGGTGGGAAAAATCGTCTTCGGATTTACACCTGGATTTTAATTAACTTAACTCATGAAACGCAGTCTCTACATATGTTTATCCCCATGCGTCCTGTTTAAAAAGCAAACGTGTCTGTTTAGTGGCACACAATTTCCTTTTAATCCACCCTGTTTGCACAGAACAACAGAAAAATGGGGATTGGGGGGGGGGGGGGGGGGGGGGGGGGGGGGGGGTGTAAGATAAATGCATCAACCTTAAATCTAACATGAACTAAACAACAATCATCTTCAGTACACGTTTATAAACATATATAAATTGTTGTTAACATTTTCTTTATAATTTGTGTAATTTCTCCTCAGAATCAGTATTGAAAATCTGATATGTAGGAAATTCTAAACATTGCATACGACCATCAAAGATAATCATTTTTATTTTATGAATATGTCTGTGCATGACAAATCTAATCTCATTCTGGTACCTTTTAATCCCAGGACCATGGAGATGTTTTTTTTATGCTGCCTCCAGAAATGTTAAACGCCCAACCTCCTTCTGTCTTCTCGTTAAAATATGACCCCACATTTTATTGATTTCTAAATGTTTTATGTCTCCTTCCGTCTTTCAGGAGACAGACAGCCGAGGAGCGGGAGGCGGAGCGTCAGCAGGCCAATCGGCTCATCCTGCAGCTGCAGCAGTCCGCCCTCCAGAAGTCTCTCAGCGAATCAGCGGTGTCGGATCCCCTGTGCGCCCATAACTCCTCCCTGTACGCCCTGCAGAACCTCCAACCGTGGGCCGAGGACAGGGAATAGGGACCACGCGGTCACCACGCGTAAATGAGGACAGTGGGACTTGTGTTGATCGTTTGTACGTGGAGAAAAAAAAAAGAATGACTAAAAAAAAAAAAACCCGACACCCTTTTGAGAGGATTTTGGAAAAGGACATGAAATATTGGTGAGTGATGCGTGTGTACAAGCACAAAACGTGATGGACCATTTCTGCAGCTCCATTTGCAACCAGCAAAAGTTTTCAAATTAAAAGGCGAGCTGAGACAGAAGTCCCTAAAACGTCCTGTCCACTCTGTAATTGTTCTCTTGTGCCTGTACTTATTCTAATTATTAGAATAAGACAGGAACGAGTGCGGGTGATACAATATACATGGGGATAAATCTCCCGATTTAATTGTTTGTGGAGGTGTCTTCTTTTATCCCAACATTGTCTATACTCTGAAGCAGATTATTCGACAGTGGGCTGCGATATTACCATCGATACAGCAGAATACGAGCATCCAAATTTAAATTATTATGCTCTGGAAAATGTACAATTTCTTAAACAACATTAAAGAAAAAAGCTGTACCTTTTATTGACTTTTATTTTTTACTGATGCTTGAATCAGATGTCTATATTCATAAAGAACCACCTTAATCACCTGCACATATATTGTGCAACATTTGGCTCATGCAAAATGATGCACAAATGCTTGGTTGTGTGGGAAGAATACTATTTTGAGTAGTAATAAAAGAAAAACAGGCATAAGCAAGGTGGTAAAAAAAAAAAAGTCTGGAAGAGGCTGTAAAGTGGGTAATAAAGGGAGTGATGCATGTTCAGTGATGGTGGTGAAGTCTTTTCATATGCACATTGCTTCATTTGTGGGTTTTAAATCGAGGCACAGCCTCTTTTTTGTACTTTCACTGTACATGTGTAAATAACAGTATAAAATGTTGTTGTGACCCCTTTTGCTCATGCTCTTTCTGATCCACCATGAAAAATTATTTTAAGGTTTTTAACTTTTACTGAGGGACTTTATAAATAAGTACAACAGAGAGAAAAAAAACCTATGGAGTAACATGATTTAAAAAAATAGATTACATGAGTTGATTTCTTGAAAAGTTTATTGATAAATATAATGATTTTATACAATATTTCAATACACACATAATTTTCATTCTGTGTCTGTCTGTATGCCTGACTATTAGTCCGTCTTTCTGCCTGCCAGTCTTGTCTGGGTACATTTAAGAAAAGCCGCAACATATTTTTATGGCATTATTGGTAGCACAGTGAGAGAAAGCAAATTATTTATTATCTTCCAAACAATGGCTCTTGTTGAATCATGGCTTCCATTCCTCCAGTCAGTAAGATCCCATCTCCTTTGCTGCTGTCAGATCTTTGTCTTCCTCCATCATTCCTCCCTCCTGCATCTCCCTTCACAGTGAAACGTCGGTCGCTCTCAGTCAACATTTCTAAGCAGACAGAGCTAAAGACAAAACTCTCTTCTCCAGCAAAAACACTGTCACTCCACATAGACTGACTGTAGAGTCTACGAGACGAAACTGCATGTCAAAAAATTAATATTGAGGCATGGATCTTTACATGGAGGACAAACACGCACACAAACACATGCAAATTTTTAGTATTGCTCCTTATTGTATATCAGTACGCCAGTAAATGGGCTCTTAATTGAACAGTGTCAGGCAGAATAATAACAAGTCCAATCAGACAGAAGGACTGACGGGTATCAGAACCAGAAACAGACAGACGCAAAAGAAGAAGCCACAAAAACAGTATTATCAGCTGAATAGTCATAACATTCAAACAACAACACATGAACACACTAGTTGTCTGAGCTCAGGTCTGCAAACCTTCACAGGCTTGAGTTTGATCTGAAACAGGTGAGATGCTGCACACAGACTTGGATTCTCCAATTCAAAGCATTTAGCAAGAGTATACTGCGACCAAGTTTGGCATATAAATGGCTTTAAATATGCAGAGGGCTGCTGTCCTGCATGCTTCATAATATTACCTACGTTTGTTGTAGCTATTAACACTCATATTTGTGATGAAATCAGCTACCACGAATGAGAAAATTGTGCCATTTCACCTGTAAGCTGCTTTTAGAAGTTTCAGTCCTGCCTAATAACAGTTACCATAACACATCAGGCCTAAACTGGGAGGGGGGTTGGGGGGGTATTTACACATGTGGCATGAAGCACTCATGGTCCTGCACGGCAACAACCTTCACAACGTCAACAAAGGACATGGAGACGAGGTAGACAGTCACGAAAAGGTTAAATTAAGCCTGAAGGACGTTTTCTGAAGCCAGTGACGGTTTGTCAACATGTATTTCTCAAGCAAGACGCTATCCAAACAGTTGTGTTGCAAACTGTCAAACCCAGTGATGTAGTTAAATTTCCTCGTCTTTCTTCCCTCACATCATGAGCTTTTACGTTTTCTTCCTCTCAGATTTTCCTCATCCGTCGTTCTCCTCCTCATCTTTCTTCATTCCTCTCCTCTTCTGCCGTGATTTTATCTGTGGCTCCATCTCTGTCATGTTTTGTTGTCTAGATAACATTTTCGAAGAGCTGAAGGGACCTCATTATGTTTTCATCCTGTGTAAAGAAGAAATTAAGAGGCTGACTATGAGCAAAAAAAAAAAAAATCTCCCGATAATCACCTTTTAATTTATTCCAGTGGCCACTAGAGGGCAGTAAAATACAATAAAATCTCAATGAGAATCTAAAGCAGACACGTTGATGAAAAAAAAAATATTGTCAAGACCATAATTAATAGCCACTGTAATGAAACGTTGAAAGATAGAGGGCATTTAATAGGTTGTTAATAAAATTTCTTTGATTGTGATGTTTTTTTTGTTTCTTTGGTATACATTTTTTTTCCACTCGTTAAAGTATGAAAAACCTTTTTAGGTGGTACTCATAACATTGACAGTAATTCTACTCTGTTGTACTTTCACATCCAAACTAATTTGAAAAGTTATATAGATCCTCTGGTTTTAATGGGATAAAGAAAAAAATGGTACCTCTTGGCAAGAAAGGATGAATTCATCAAGAGTAACCACGCCATCTCTGTTTTTGTCCATTTTCTGTGGACAGACGCACAAATGTTGCAAAATGTTGAAGATGGGCTTTGCTGATATAAAATACATGGACACTTCCAAACAATTTTTCCACTGTTGCAGACTCCAAACATAAAAAGTATGTTGCATTTAACTATCTGGTACGTCCTTGTTTGGACGTCCCCAACAATTTTTGAGGTGCTTTTTTGGGGGGAGATGTAAACAAAGGCATCAGATGTCGGTACCTGAAAGAAGGCGTCCACATGCTGTTTGGGAGCATCAGTTTTCAAAACAGGATACGTATATTTCCCCATCATATCATATATTGCTCTGACAATGTCGGTCATCTCCTGTGAAACAGAACATACACAGAGACGCTATTAGACCGAAGAAGTAAAACCCCAACAGGTCGGGGAAAAAAAAAAAATAAAACGAACACAAACCTCTTTGTTGATGTATCCGTCTCCGTTGATGTCGTAGAGGTTAAAGGTCCACTGGAGCTTCTCGGTGACGGAACCCCTCAGCAGGATGGACAGCGCGGTCACAAAGTCCTGAGGAAAAGAGAATTGGAGAGAGAATGACAAACTGAAAAAACAGAAACGGGAGCGCAAGGGCTTTAACAGATGAAAATCAGCCGCCAGAGAATGTGTGAAAACGAATCAAACCTCAAACTTTATGGACCCTGTGTGTCCTGTGTCAAACGCATTGAACAGGTAGTGTGCGTAGGTGCTGGCATCTGCAGTGGCAGAGAAAAAGGGCCAGCGTTACAGTTTACCAGGTCAATAAAGAGACACACACCAACAGGCTTTACCTCCATGTGGGAAGAACTGCGAGTATATTTGCTTGAACGTGTCTTCATTTACAACACCACTTGGACATTCCTGGAAAGATAGAGGAGCATAAAAAAGAGCTGGTGAGGAGACAACGATATTACCTAGACGGGTCTACCTCAGGTCTGACTAAAAGATTTAAAAAAGAAAAAACTGCCAGGAAACAAGGACATTGCCTAAACCTAAATGTGTCCTTTAAGTAGTTAAAGAGTCAAATTTAAGTTGGTAGTTGAAGTATTAACACATACAACAAGACTAATTGAAATGTTCATTGCTGTCCCCAGACTGTTTCGATTCTGTATGAAGAATATTTAACTTTTTTTAAACTTATATAAAAAATATATAATCATAAAAGACTGGGAAATCACTAATGCACATACTAAAGAAGAATAACTTTTAAGTCAGGGTCTTTTTGCCCACAGATCGTTTCTTGCCCCCCAAATGTTTATACAATTTATATTTGGAAAGATCAAAAAATTACAGAAGGTTTTACTAATCTATAAAATATACTTGAACGACGATGCAAGTGTAAGTGATGAAAATGTACATACGGGCCAACTTCCATTTCCAACAAAAAAAAACAGTTGTCATGATCTGTGGAATGTAAATAAAACCAAAATTCAATGGTTTCCATCTGCTTGTTAGTTATTTAGCAACACATCTGTGCACTGACTGAGCATAAATCAGTACACTGGAGAAGCTTTCAGTCTTTCAGAGGTAAAAACACGGCTCATTTTGCGTGTCTGTGAAGGCACCATACGATATACGAGGTTACACATGCCTCCGTCCAGATGACTTGTTTTCCATTTAATACTCTATTTTCCTTTTGAGCAAAACAATTCCAAACAACATTATGAAAACACACAAACGCATGACTCGGACATAAAAGGCCTCCGATTCTCCAGCGGTTCAGACCGTTGAGAAGCTGAAGTCCAACACCAGACAAGAATCATTTGTTCTGTTGTGAAAAGGACGGGTGCTGCAACATAGTGACCCTGCACCCGCCTGGCATTTATAACATTACTGGTATCACATTCAAAACGGACATTAAAAAAGACACATAAAAGCACTTTAACAATCCCAAATGATTTACGTCAAAGTGCTACTCAATAAAATAACATGTAAAAACAGGAAATAAGAAGAAACGTAGAGGAAGGTCGATAATGCATTAAATCGTGAAGGAGACCGGGAATGACCTCCCGATTGATTTCTTTTTTTCTTTTCTTTTTTTTTTGGCCTCTAGTTTTTCCAGGACCCTGCTTCCACTAAGCCCTCGTGAAGTTTGCCAGAATGACCGTCTGTCGGGTTTTGACCTTTGCTCTGCCAATAAACCTGACTAGTGGGTGTTGCTTCGTGCCTCCTCTGATCCATAGGTTTGAACAGTTTGAGTACTAACCCGGCCAACCACTACACACCACCTGTTAACAAACACCTTTCTTTCTTAAGTCGCTCTGCTCCTACAGTTTGAGAGCTGGGTAGGTAGGTGTGGGATTTAAAAGTTCCCGCTGCTACGTCGTGATGAAACACATAAAATGCATTTTCTTTTGTGTCCCTGTCAGTGCTCTAAACTTGTCCATATTATTTTCCAACAATCCCACTTTCACTATGACAGTGGTTAATACTTCCCTACTCTTGGCTTGCGGATCCATGAAGGAAGTGTATGCTCAGAGGGTCCCCCTGCAGGTGTGGAGGTTAAGCTGCTTTTGAGACACTGATTTAATTCAGTTAGGTGTCTTGCTTGGTCACTCTCTCATTTTCTCTTTTCTCTCCTAGAGGCTGAAGTGATGTCCGCTGTAGTTCTGTGAGCTTCATTGTTGTTGATGTGTGACATAGGCTGGTTTACACCATAGTGCCGAAATAAAACTAATTTTCTTTAAAAAAGAAATAAATAAATACAATGAAAAGTAGACAAAATGATTGACACATACAGTTTTAGTGGTGGCAGTCCTAACTATCAGCGTGCTTGCAGTCTCACATTTTTGAAGCCCCTGTAGAGCACCTGGAGCTCTCTTTTACTGAAGTTGGTTTGAGCTTCCAGCTGGTCGAGGCCCTCCGGACGATGGCACACTATGGTCATCTCAAAGTCATCATCTACTTTATCTGAGGGGACAAAGTAAGAGGAGAAAAATAATGCTATGACTAAATATGCAGAAAGCATATGCACATGCAGAGGGTTCAATCAAGAGGAGAAGAAAGGAAAAGCAAGGAAAGAAAAAAAGGGGAGAGGAAAACAGACAAGGGACATGGGTAGAGGTCAGATCAGCAGCTCTCTCCAGACCTATCATTAACAAGTCATCACTCTCCTCGCTGCAGGGGAGGGGAAAAGGACACATAATTGACTCTAACTCAACACACACACACACACTCACACACACACACACACACTCACACACACACTCACACACACACACACACACACACACACACACACACACACACACAAAAGCCGATAGGTGAACGTTAGAGCATTAAATCAAACAGCCTCCCACTTTCCCCTCATAGACACTCAGCTGTGCAGCTCACATACTCCCTCAAGCCACGTGCAGTGTCATAATTATGCATGCTGTTATGACTGTGCATAATTTAGTAGATGTCCTAATAAAATTTCAGAATATGATAAAGTGCTCATAATGTGAAGTGGTAGAAAAGGGCAAATCTAAAAAAAAAAAAAGGAAAATGTTGTAGGGGATGTTTTAATAAGAAGATTCTTTGCTTAATGAACGCCAGTCAGAATGTCTGTCTGAGAAAAAGAGGAAAGTTTCATAATTAGTTTAAAAGTTCTGCTAAAAATATGTTCCTGCTTATTATGTGAAATTCTTGTCATTTTTAGAAGCTGTTGAGCCGGATTCTGGGTTATTCTGCAAACTGCACTGTGTGTGATCATGTTAAGTTTGGCTGATAGTCAACGAGACACATTCCCTCTGTCTTAAAACACTGTTGTTACTCATCGCTTTGGCTCTCAGAATCATCAAAGTGTTATTTATGTCAACTAACTTTAAAACCCTGAATACAGGATTAAAAACTATCCCACAGAGCAGTTTGAATGGCTGCGTCACCAGACACCAGACAGAGCGTTTTTAGAGCATCACACTACCGTGTGAGGTTTCTCTGTCTGCTGCAAATGCAACTTTGAAACATTGGCAATTTTCAGATAGAGACATTTTTATCTGTGTGGCAAAACCATTAGTGCTCTGTGAAGCCTCATTACTCCAGCGCCTCTCTAGTTTTGTCCTCTCAATGAATCACAGGTACAAGGTTGGCACTTAATTTTAGCTTTATTTCACTGCTAAATCAAACCTCCGTCTTTTTCAAATTCAGCACACAGCATTTCAATTGACACATAATAGAAGTTGCACTAGTTTTGATTTTTACTGCCAGCTTTGGCATTGCAGATGCTCTGAAATGAGCGGGACGGTGTTCTTGTACGTGTTAACGCAATAATATCACAAAACAAAGCAGACATGGGACAGTAATGTGTCTCATTATCAGCTCTTTGAATCCAATGTTTTTATTAAATGTGGAAACATTGACAAGTTTGTGTAACTCAGTCTGAGTTTGGGATATTAATTTGCAGTTTATCTTTGTACTTCTCCTAACACCTCCTCCCTCATCTGAAGGTCATGTGCTTCGTCAAAGCTGCAGACCAGACCTCGTCAGCATCACAACAGGGCAGAGGTTCAGACTCCAATTCAAGATGAAGTGCAACTGCAACAGCAATACAGAACATTTCATATGCATGTGAACACAACACAGGGTGTAACTTTACAAAGAGAGATCTGTGCATCCAGAGTTACAGGACTGGTGCTTTTTTGTTTTTTCCATTGGAAATCTCTAAGAACACCAGCAGAGTTACTCTCCGTGATTGCAGTGGAAACCACCTCTGATCAGAATGTCCGGTCTTGATGTACATTGCGCCTCTTAAAGAGACACCACAACAATAAATTGATCTTAAAGCAGTGTGACTGCATTTATGATGATTATTGGCAAACGTTCACAAATATCAGATACCTGTACTGATATGTGAGGACAAAAGGTGCAATCTAGTTGGTATTAACTGTTATTCAGAAGTTTTTCTTACACATTTAAATAATTTTCTCCAGAGATCAAACTAACATTATCATTTTCTGTTAGGTTTTTTTTTTTTTGTCTTTTTGAGAACAAAGAACATTCATTTACATCACTTTTTTCTTTTTTAATTCATTGCATGTTTAAGTCTCCGCTGCAACAACAAAGAAATAACAGCACTTCTAATGATATACTGCAAATATAAAAAGCTTTTATAAACAATTTAAATTACATGAACCACAAACATTCAATTAAATTCAAATATTAATCCTCAAAGAGAAACAAAAAAATGTCAAAGGATTAAAGAAAATGATCAGCATCATTGAAATATTCAATAAGCTTACATTTTGAAAATGAAAAAGTAAAAAAATAATAATTTTTTTTAAATAGAGTTTGAGAAAATAGATTTGAAATTTGAAGCAGCAACGAGCACAAACCTGATCAAACTGCAGCTTCTACCGTTAAACATCTGTTCAGTGTTTCATTTTTCTTTCTCTTTCTTTTTTCTGAACTTTGTTTCCTATGATCACGGTGCTGGGTAACAGTGAAGAGCTCAGACCCGTGAGCTGGTTGCCGCTGGTGTGCAGACTCACCCTCCACGGTGATGACTCCCAGTAGGTGCAGGAATTTGACTGCCCCGCAGCACAGCAGCACGATCACAACAGTGTGTAAGCTGTTCTCGCTCTGCTCTTCTCTTTCCATTTCCATGACTTTTTCCCCTTCCTTGTTGGGCGCTTACTGCTTCAAATGTTTTTCTTTCTTTGCTTTAGTCCTGTTTTTTTTTTCTTTAATTCCCATAAATTCACAACTGAATAAAATGTATCAACTAGCTACTCTTGAGCCTTTTCTAACTACAGCATGACATATCATTTCTCTACAGAGCTGTCATGATCATAAACCTTCTCTACCTCCTACTTCCTCCAGCGGTGAGATCTGCACTCACCTGCCTCTCTTCATCTCTGTTTTTTTGCCCCCCCCCCCGTCTCTCCACTCCTTGGGGCATATCTCTCTCGTGTCCTGACCCTGTCCCTATTCCCGTCCCACTGCCTCCCTTCTGCTCTGCCTGTCCCCCCAATTCCCCCTCTCCCTCACCCACCTCTGAGAGGATCTGCTCGGGGCAGAACGTAACAATGTTAAACTCACCTTCAACCGCATGACCATATGATCTTTTGTGCTCGTGATTAACTGTTTCCATTTCACATCCATCCCCATTCAGCAGAAGGCTTTACCCACAAAGTGACTTTTCTCATTAAACATGCTTGAGTCCTTTCATATGACTTACTCTACAATATTAAATTAACATTTTTTTATTTCTTTTTAAACAATACATTTAAAAAAAACTCCTGGTGAAACCTAAGATACGCCCAAAATCTGAACTGTAGACGGTGGAGTAAAAACAAGTGTTTGTCCATGAGATGAACAACAGAAGCAAAGGAAACGTGCAACCTTCAAGTGCCAGCAGAGGGCAACAGAAAACAACATACTGAACACCAGCGTGCCAAAGCTGTTAATATAACTTCTGATGTATATTTAATACTCAGCTGGCGGTTAACCTACGTGATAAACCCACCAGAAATCTGAATAATTGTCTTCTTTTTTCAAATAAATAATCATTTGGTGTTAAAATATTAAGCTTCTCAAATGAACTATATTGCTCAAAATTACTTCAAGTATTAAACAAATGCAAAGCATTATCAGTTTCAGTAATAAAAATATTTAAAAAAAAATAATTATGTCTTTTCTCAATGGAACACTGGGCAAATTATTACAATTTAAGTTAATTTCCCCCAATTTACATGTTTACTGTTATTTCAATAGAATTTTAACAAACAAAAAAATATTTTTAAAAGACTATTTTGGATTATTTATGATAATGATACCAGCTATCCATATTTTCAATGTTCATGATCACTTCCAGCTGAAACAGAACCTGCTGTCTCCCACATGCGGTTCGCAGAGGTGTATTGTCTTCCTTCGTAACAGATCCCACATTTAAGACACAAGTCACTGGTCGGTCCATTTTACAGGCTACACGAGCAGTGGAGCATCAGGAATGCCTGATGGAGCACTACAGCTATGGTCTTCTTGAATCCAGCAACTTTCCTCTTCTGCCATTATTTATAGAAATGATATCCCAAAATCAATAAACTTCAGTCATTGTCCATCTTCGACCCAAACCCATCCTCCATGACTGCAGCACACACCAGCACCCCTCCTCCACCCTGCTGGAGAGTGATGTGTGAAGATGTGTCCTGGGACACAGATCCATCCGTCTGCTCTAAAAGAGTCAACCTCCAGAAGAATCTGCCTTTAGTATTTCTTGACCTGATTTTGCTTCAACATGTGAATCCCCCGTGTGTGGCGGCTGTGTTACTGTGTTACATCCTTACTCTACTTTGTCTTGTCTTTAAGCACCTGGTACTTCTGGGTGGTCCAGACATTGGAGCACTTATGGAATATCACAGTCCTGCAACATAAAGCTATTAAAAGCTTTATCTTTTCTGTTTTGTAGGTTTTATTTGCAGTTTTTCTTCTCCATTCTGTTTTTATAACCGTAACTGCGTTCTACTAAACGATTTAAATGCATTTTACACTTACATACATGCCTAGTTCGGCTTAATTTTTTTTTTTTTTTACTGCATACCACAATAATGTTGGCACACTCCATCAATACAAATGCAAACCATCCGATTAAAGCCAATGAGCTTCCAAATTTATAAAGTTTGAAGGAGTGAAATCTGAGTAATAATAATATTAGTCCACACATGATGCCTTTGTTTAATCATGTGCTGTTAAGGGTGACATTTGTGTATTGAATTAATTTGAACAAATGGAGGAGCTGTGATTTGCAAATGAGAAGTGCATCTGCTGACTTGCAGACTGCAGGGGGCTCTGGTGCATCGTGAGGCTTCCCACTGAGATGTCAATTGCAAGTCTGCTTTATTTACTGTTGTGGAATTACAGCAGCAGTGCTGAGGACAGTTTAATTTGGGAGCAAGAGTAGCACTTTATCTCATTTCCCATATGTTTAAAAGATGCTCATTAGTGTGAATGTCATTTGATGAGGCTGATTAGCTTTGTTGCATATTGCATTTATCCAAGTCATCCGCTGTGAATATTCATTCACAGTTCATTCAGTTTTTTTTTTGTTTTTAATATTATGCACAAACACAGTGAAATAAGAAACTTCCTGCAACAGCTGACCTCATTAAATTTTAGCAGCAGTGTGGAAATTATAGGAAGCACAACACTGATTGAAAACCGTTTCTTTTTCAAATTTTAATTTTTTTTTTAATTAATCCAATTTATTTATATCTAGATGGTGACTGGGAGCTTTGACTGCTATAACCCAACTAAAAGGGAAATAAGGACCATGAAATACAGCTACAGCAACAGACAAGCTGGAGAAACAGTCATTAATGCAAACAAGACAGAGCTGATGAGAAAGAAAAGCCACGTGGGACTGCGGTTGGACAGCTTGAGCAGAATGACAGTTAAACATCTGCATCTCAGAAAACGTGACAGCAGTATATCGAACACCTAATCTGTCTGGAGACGCTTCAGACTGAAGGCTTCACTGTTGTCCTGTTTTCTGCTCCATCTGTTGAGGTAACTGGTTTGATAAATGCCGCTCATTTTCTAATACGGGAGCCAAACAAAAGGTTTTCAAGAAATCTAAAAGATCTAAAGATTCTGAAAAACACGGTCTCCTTTTAAAAGTAAAATATTTCAAATATTACATTTGACATGGATTAAACTGATAACTCTTGTTATTTAGTTTGATACAATTTCCTTTTTGCATTTTGTTCATCAAACCAAATTTTATTAATTATTTAGGACTGTAAAAATCATATCAGTGAAAACACTGTAAACGCTGCTCTAATAGGTATTTAATAGGTATTTAATAGGTATTTAAAAAGATTGGCCATTTTTGTGAATTCATTCTGACCTTGCCTGATTTTGATTGAAATATATCAACTTTATTATTATTATTATTATTGAATTTGAAACATTATAAACTTGCTTTTGGCACATTGATTCATTTACACTGATATCAATTTAGCATTATGGTGATAAAGCAAAGAAAAGCTTATGAGAAGGAAATCAAAAGGTTCCTGCTGACGTTTCCTTCAGTCCTGAATGTGGTGACACGTTTGATTTAGGCTACAGAGTTGAAGACTTTTGCAGACCTTTGCAAAATCTTCTGCATCCAAAAAGAGGAGAGTTTGTTTCAAATGAGTACTATGTAACTATGTATGTAAGTATGAAAATAATTCACTGAACAGGTCAGATGAATAAACTCGAATGATTCTTGGTGAAAAACACAATCCACAAACTGAGCAGGTGAAGAAAAGTTAAATAAAGCCAGTTTACAAAGTCACCTCTAGAGCTCCACTTCCATCTGTCACAAGAGCTATTATAAGCTGTGGAGCCTGACAGTGACCAAAAGCATGAAACTTTCTCTTGTGAAGCTTGTTTGGAGTATTAAGCGGTGGCCTAAAATGTGTTGCCAAGAGGGGCTGCCTTTCACTCTCCCCAGCCAGCACCGTCTGTCTTGAATCAGTGCGCACACTCACACACTTTACAAAGCTGCAGAACAGGCTTTAACTCCTTGCTTTCTCCTCCCTTATACATCCGCTCATATCTTAGGGTTAAGGTTAGTGCCTTCTCCTTCTCCGTCTTTTTATATCTTCTGCTTCCCTTTGAATCATCCTTTTTTTCTCAATTTCTTATGGTTATCTTTTTCCTTCTATCAAACTCCCCCAGCCCACACTCTGCACTCCCCCTTCCTCCTCACACTGTGTCCTGTAATCATCGCCAGAGAGTGTGCCATTTGCATAATCTGAATTATCCTAATCTGCCATCCTAGCGGCAATGGAGAAGGGCCACTCCCACCAGACACTCTCCAAGAACGTAGGAAGTGCATTCGCCATGCGCTGTGGGAGATGCAAAGGCAGTATTTTAAAAATGTATGTGGTATCAGCTATATTTGGTGAAAACCATCCAAAAGTTGCACTTGTATTCATAATCCACACCGTGATGGTCCATTGTTTTTCACAGTTAAGATCTCAGTCAGTGGATGCTTAGCAAATCCCTGACTGGCCTTCGGGTGGCTCACTGAAAATCCAATGAATCGCTCATGCTTACAAAAAGTAAATACCTTATTTTAAGAGCCAAACTATAAAAGCGTTGCATGCATAAAAAATATATGCTCCAATGTTTGTGCAGATATGCATCCAAAATCCATGAAGTGCAATATAATGTCATATACTGCAGAAAACCTAGACAATACCACTTCCTCATAAACTGGTCCCACTGCTGATTATGTTTGACAAATGTGAGTCAAGAGCATCTTATTTAAACACACAGAGCAGCACGCAAACAGTGAATTTCGAGTAAATACACGTCCAGACTCCAAATCAACATGAGCACACACACTCACAGAAATGTTGGTCAATGTTGGCAAGAGAGAAAGGGAGTAGATGGGGAAGAATGAAGGAATAACAAAAAGAGAGGAGACGAAGTGATGATATGAGGGCTTCTGGAGCAGATTGTGGTGCTGGCATGGGAGGGGAAGAGTGGAGTGTGAGCACAATGACGGGAAACAAGTGTTAAAAAAAGGAGTGGGACGGAGAAAAGACAGAAGCCATAGGGAGAGAAGAAAGCAGTGGGAAAAGTAGAGGAGATGTGGAACTGTGAAAAACAACAACATAAAGCAGCTGAGGGAGGCGGGAGAGAGCAAAAAGAAGGAAAGACAAGAGGAAGAGCAGAGTGACAGACGAGGAAGGGAATAGAAAGTGAAGAAACAACGCTGTTGCAAGGAGTTTTAGTGCAGAAAAATGGCAGGTAAAGAAGCAAATTATTCACCAGGGCGCACCAGGGAAAAACACCAGGAGAAGAATTTTAAGAGGAAGCCATCACAGAAAGTAAGAAAAGAAAAACAAGAAGAAAAACATCAGCCAAAGAGAACTGGTAAGAAATAAGTCAAGAACACCTGCCAGAAGAGAAAGCAGTCTGAGAGGAAAGGCATGTAGCGATGGGCGCTGGCATGGCAGAGTTTCTGGGCGCGATGATGAGCTCAAGCTCGAGGGATCAATCACACAGAGATTCCCAAATATTACAGTGGTGGACTGCTTCTACGGATATCATAGTTGGGATCTTCAACAACTTATTTCCGCATCACAGAAATACTGCTTACAGTTTCTGCTGCACTAATGCTACATATAACTAAAGCAACAGAAAGACACCACAATAAAAAAAATTTAAAAAATCACAAACAACCCCCAAAAAGCTCTATATAACTTATAACTTCCAATTTTTTTGTCATACGGTATTTGTAAAATAAACAAATAAACAAATAGCTTAGTCTTAATTTGCAGGATAGTCAGATTTCACACCCTCTGAGGTCTTTTACAACCATCTCATTTTTAAAATAGCAACAAATTTATGCCTTGCCTACTCAACGCCCTTGGGGGAGGTGTTTGTTTGGGCTTGTGGAGGGAAAAAAAACGGCTTATTCAAAAGATCAAACCAGTCATATGTGCTCACTTGGAAAACAGCCTGTATGGTCTAATTTACGCTCACGGCTGATAACAGCCTGCCTCAAGACAGTGTAAAGTGTAGATAACTGTGCACTACTAATAGAGATTATTTTCACACTGGCGCTGGTCTTAGTGTACCGATTCACTGGAGCAGCCAGTTGGGCTTTGTTCAATTCGTATGAATGAGGTTTTCCTGGGTTTTATCAAAATGAGTAATACTGTGTTAAATGCATTTCTTACAAGCAACAGGTCTTCATGACAAATTCCCACTCCTCACCTCATCCATCCCGCACTTTGCCAACCTCTTTGACAAGATCTCGACTTACTTTGGAATACCCCAATCTCATCAAAACTCCCACCACCCCCTCCCACCCAAAAACCGACATCTTTTGTTGCCATGGCTACCATGCTTCCAAGGTAACAGCAAGACAGGAAAGCAGAGTGTGAGCAGAGTGACAAATACATTCGACATGTGTGTGAGTTTACCAGCGTCGACATTCACGTCTGCACACACGGCAGACAGAGTGACACACAAGCTCAGACATATACACGTACAAAAGCACACCGTTGCTTCAGTGGCTTTCTGGGGACTCTTGTTGAGTTAATGTTTGTCACTCAACCATCACACTTGAATGCCTGAACCCTAACCCTAAAAGCCATCCTAACCTTCACATAAAGAGGAGGGGGATGTGGTGTGTGTGTATGCTGCCATCTCTTGGGTTCAACAACGTAGCAGGGCCACAGACATACTGGTACAGTTAAACTTTGTAGCAGAATAAACAGATGCTCGTCCTCCCCAGTGGACACCTGTTGGTGGCTTTTGTCTTAGAAACACCAGCAGTTATTAATCTTTTTTTCTGCAGCTTGTATGCGCACGCTGCATTTTTTCTTTTTTTAATTCTTGAGTGAGTGTGTTTACCACCTTCAGTGAAAACACACAGAAGTTATGTCTGCTGGTTAAACAGAGAGAGAAAAAGGCAAGTGTTTCTGTTTGTGTGTGTCATGCCTCACCCCTGGACGGCCTCCTCTGTTTGGTCTGCAAGGTCAGCGTGCCCACCACAGCCCCCATGTTTGCTGCTGTCGTCGTGGAAACAAGTTCGTCTGGATGCTGAAGTCTGTATCTCTTTGTCACATGCTCAGACAGCTAGAAAGCGCACACTCAGTCCCTCGCCCTCTTCCCTCCTCACATCCTCTTCTCCCTTCTCTCAGTGGCTGCTCTCGGCAGAAACCCTCTCACCATCATCCCTCCTTTCAGGCTCTCTCACTCTCTCACAGCGCTCCTCCTTGCTTTCTCTCTCTCCACATTTTTCTCCCTACACTCACCCTCCCTCCCCGTTCTTTGTTTTTTGTCAAGGGTTGTACCCTCCCTCCCTCCCTCTTTCCTTTTCCCCGGCATTCTATATATCCATCACCCTCCCATCCTTACTGAAAGCCCAGAGCCCAAGCAGAGCATCAGTGATTCAGTTTGCAACCAGCAACATGTTGATTCACTGAATTATGAAATTAAATTGAACGTAACATTGATATGATAAAACCATGTGATTCCCTGTGAACAAAACAACAAACATGCCCTGTTCAATTTTCCTTTCTAAAATCACCCAATTCCCTTCTGATGGAAAGCAAATATGCACACAGATGGGGGCTTGAATATGGACTAGAAAAGTAAACATGAATTATGGGGGTGAGGGAAAATACGAGATTGTGACAGAAATGTGGAAGGGCCCGAGCCTTTCCTGAATTCTCCATGAAAAGGCCACTTTAATCCATCTGCCCCTCCACCATCCATCAGTGCTGTTCACCCGTCCATAATGTCTAAGATGTTCTCATGCACACCAGTGAAACGGATGAAGCCATGGAGTGCGTAAGAATGTGTTTAGACTGACTCCCATGTATAAAAGAGAGATGGGTTTAGAGCAGAGAGTATAGGAAGCGAGGGGGATTAAAGGCGAGAGAAGGCTGTTGAGACATTTAATATTGCAGAAAAAGAGGAATCAAGACACGTGTCAGATAATATTGCAGTAGTGTGTTCTTGCCTGTAAGAGCTGAACACACACCCAGGCTTACAGCGTAATCCATAAAAACAAAGTATACCATTACTCATGATGAAAGAAAAAAAAAGAAAGAACTGGAGGGCAGCTTCAAGTGGAAGAACTGCACATACTAAACATTTATTACAGGAAAGTAAAGGTGGAGAAGGTGCCATACAACTCTTCAAATATTAAACAACGCTTTCACATCACGAAAAGGCCTGCATTCACATTCGTATTACAGGTACTGGCTAAATAAACATCTTTATGATTCTTCACAGCATTTATTGAGCAATTCACACATTTATACATTAACTTTGAACTTCTGCAGCTTCAAGAACATAATGTCATGTCTTAACAAAGGTTCTTTGTTTGCATGTCAGGCCTCCAACAGAAACTTTTTTGTCATAGTGACGAGAGATGCATCAGGGTGGGGATCCGATGTAAAAACTGATGCCAAAACAATATATGGGACGTGAAACTGAGTTCCATATGGGACTGAGCTGGAACTGTAAATGCAAATGCAATGACAGGAAAGGGAAAGCGGCACTTGCTGATATGATGCAATAAGTTCAGGTGGATATATTGTGTTTCCAGGAAACAAGGACGAAAGGCAGCAATACTATAAACACAGGAGGATGATGCAAACCAGGATACCAGAGTAAATGGTAGAAAATTGGATGGGTTGATTCTAAAGGAGGAGATTGTGTAGATGGTTCAGGAGGTGAAGAGAGTGTCAGAAAGGGTGATGAACACGAAGAAGGGTGATGATGAACTATGATCAGCTGCGGTAACCCCTAAAGGAAAAGCAGTTATCCTCATCCTTTATTTCATCATGAAGCACTCACCAAGAAGTAAAAGCCACTGCTAGAAGTCTTTTCTAGACCCTTGTTCAGTCACTCTCTTTGTCTCTTCCTCATTACCTCCGGCCCGGTCCGGTCCTCTCTGGTTTCTTTGTCACCGTTGCCTTGTTGAAGGTGCCAAGAACAGTGAGCTGGTTGGCTCACAGTTCATTGCGCTTGGCTGGCAGCTGTGTGATGCACTAAAACGCAGCATCCGCACTTGACCACAAAGTTTACACAGTTCAATTCCAGACCAGACAGGCCTAGAGTTGTTATTGTCAGCTCAAGCTTCATTAATCAGTGATTTTGGCTATTAGTCATTTGGCCATCACAACATGCAATCTGCTTTGTTGACGTGTGATTACTAGAACAATTAACTGGTCACATAATCTAACCAGTTATTTGCTCGTTCTCTGTCTGAGCATCCTTTTACATAAACACGCCTTCCAGCTGCTGAACAGTATCTGAGGATTTTGGGGGTCAGATCTTTGGCACTTTGTCATGTCCCGGACCACCCCTGAGCAGCTTAACCTGTTTGGTGGGGAACGCTGTCCTGCTGGGAGAAGGCATCTGCCAGGAAGGGGTGTATATGGTCTGCAACAACACGAGGGGGTGGTCCAATCTTAAATATTTGTCATTTTGACTTGCAGTTGAGTGATTACTGCATGTTCAGATGGCTAGAGATGCTGCATGTATACGTAATAGTCTCTCAATATGTGGATGCTTTCATCCTTTTATCACAAGTTGATGGTCTTTCAGAGGAAACAAACAAAAAAAATGTTAGGAGAGTTTTTAGTAGAAAATATCTTCTGCAAATTAAGCATATGCCATGGTTTTGGATTGTAGACACATTGTCTCTCTACATCAAGCCATCTGTTGGTAAGAGTGCCTTTGCAAATGCGCAGCTACTCCTAAAATGGGACACTTTTCATCAGCTGATGGTGAATAATGAAGGAAGTGTAACTGTGAGGACGCCATACGGGCAGAAATACCAAAAAAGATTCAGTTTGGTGAGTTAAAAATCTGCAATCTGTTTCTGTGAAAATGTGCTCATGAGCGCTCAGATGTGTGTGTATGTGAGTGTGTGTGTGTGACTATGTTTTCTCACAACAGCAAGAGAGACAGAATGGACGCCAGTGGGGAGTAATCTTATCACCCTGCCTACACGCAAACATTTATATACGAACACACACACACACAAGCACATGAATGGAAGCACGTTCACAGGCTGTGGGGAGAAAAAGAGTGATTGATCATGGGATGAAATCTCTGTGGACTCTAGCGGCATCCCAACGACATGCTGCACCGCAGAGCATGACCGTCGTTTCCCTGCACCCTTCATCTTTAGCCTTAAACCATGTCTATCCATCTCTTTTCACCCCCTTATCCTGGAATCTGTCTTCAGGCATACAGCCCACACAGATACACCCCTATCTAACCCGCTCTTGCTAAAAATCTCTGCACTCGTATCCGTGTTATGTTCCTGTCATTTCAAACGTTCCTTCCTGCTTGTTCTAATCTCAAATCTTTGTCAAGTCTTTCCACACACTGACAGAGTGGTTCTCCATCTAGTAATCATTTCTATAGTCTATAGAGCACAGAGAAAGAGCAAGACGTTGGAGTGAGTGTCGATGATGCTTGTTTTAGTGCTGGTAAGTAGGATATTGCAACTGACTTACTTGGTGTTTCCCTACAGGTATGTGACTGAATGGCAGCAGACTGCTTTACAAGACCCCTGACGCAATTTCAAAGAAAAGAGAAGAGATGAGACAACACAGAGGAGAAGAAAAAAAACAGTAAGAGGAGGTAGGATGTGGCATGGCGGGTACATATGCCTCTTTCCCTTTATGCATTTGAGGCGGGAGAAAAATGCTGGAAAATGTTTGGCAATGAAGAATGAAAAAGAAGGAGGAGAAGAATATACACCATGAAATCTTCCAGCAGAAGATTATAGAGCAATGCAGAGAGAAAAATGAAAGAAACAGAAGTGGGTAAAAGCAAGGCGAGTGGGCGAGTGGGGACTGTAAGAAGAGGAGAATGAGCAGGACAAGCAAACACTTCATTTCCAGAGAGCAGGATGAAAGAACAAAGTGAATGAGCCAAATGAGATGGCGGGTGCGTAAGATCTTGATTAAGATTAAAATGTTGGGTTGAAGCTTTCGAAAATCAGCTCTGAGAAGTCAAAGCTGCACTTTCAGACCAACCTTACAGTGGACCTGCATGCCAGCAGCATCACAACTTATTGTTTTTCACCTGAAAGAAATTCATTCCAACAGTTATAGATTATGAATCTATCATGTCGCTGTATGGCAGCGTCCTGTCTGCACACGAGGGTTTGGCAATTACTCATCAGGGTAACATGGCTGACAGGGAGCATGTCTATTAGAAAAATCAATACTAATATCTGTCACTGTTCAGATGACCTTTCACATGGATGCTTCTCTGTATCTTTATTTCGGAATGCACGCCAGGATTTGTACTCGTTCCCACTGATGAAATGGAGAATAATTAAAAGAGCCTCAGCAAATTGATCTATTATTAAAAAGGAAAAGGGATTCCCAAAAAAAGACACTGGAGCAGGGAAGCAAAAAATAAATAAAAGGCAAAAGGGGGATTAGAGTGGATCTGTGGAGATGAAAAAGAGACATAAAGCACTAAAAGGGAGACTTTTATGCTACATAAACCAAAGGACATATCAACTGGAAAGGAAAAGCGATGAAAAAGGAAGGGATGTGACAATTCTCATTAAATAAATATCTCTTTATTCTCTGGATTTCTGCTCCTTTTTGGAGTATTGTATTAATGATATAAACACATCTGACAGGTGTGCTGTTGTCAAGAGAGAGTATATGTGTGTCTGTGTGTGTGTATATATATATATATATATGAGCACCACCATGTTTGACACATGATGTGGGATTCTCTGGATCGTGAGCTATTGCTTTCCTTCTCTATATATGTCTCTTATCATTATTCTGATGCATGTTTATTTTGGTTTCATCTGTCTAAAGAACCTGATTGCAGAGGAGCGGAGGCGTTTTCAGATGTTTCCTGGCGAAGTCAAATCTTGTTCTCCTGTTACAAGAAGTAAAACCCATGTTTACATTCACCAATGAGTACTCCAGAGTAATCTTGACTTCTGTCTATTGTTTGAAGGGGATTTTCTTCACCAAAGAAATGAGTCCGCAATCATTACATACTGAACCGCTGATTTGGCCAAACCTAAGGCTTCTGCAACATCTTTCTTAGATTTATGTTGTTTTGTTTTTCTTTTGTTTTTTCAACCTTATAACAGTCTCCTTCACTTGGATAGGGATCTACAATACATAAACAATTCTAAGATAGAAAAAAAAGCCTTGTTTAAAGTAGATTAGAAGAATTTTAAAAATATTTTGCTGTCTTTAAAAGTTCTAGTTGAAAAGTTTTGTCAAGATTTATGTTTTGCCAAGATTTATGGACTACTAGGATTAACTAGATAGGCTGTTTTAGCTGTGTAATTAGACTTCATGTTAATCAGCTGCCAAATGCCAACTCAGTATCTAATCTCAACTCCAGACCGTTTATATGTTTCATTTATATATACTATTTCATATATAGAATAAGCTGATAAGAGAAAAGTGTACTGTAAAGGAGACAGAGGTAAATCTAAACAGTCTTCACTCTGAATCACACAAACCTTCTTAACAAGGTAGAAATTTGTGATCAATAAAATGAGCTCATCATGTTAACTTACCAATTCGGAAAATTGATAAAAACTGATGACATTAATTTCATCCTAACATTAGGTTTATTGCTGTAACATAAAATATATCACAGCAGTGACAGCAGTGATAAATGTCCTTCTTTTCTTGTGTTTCCTTACAGATTCACCTTTTATTTTTAGTAAATAATTAAAGTTGTTTATCTTGTCTTTGTCTTTCCTTCACACTTCAGTAAAGCTAAGATGCTAAAAAAGAAAAAAGAAAAAAAAGCAGACTAACAAAAGGCTGTAGATATATGTGGTGCCAGATCCAGGTGGCTCCCTCAAAAAGCTTTTAAGTAAATGGTAAACTGACTGTAAAGAAATAACTCCATACTGTCATTCCCTGCTGCTGAAACAAGTCGAGATGCTCTTTTTTTGTGTTTGACGCGGTGCACACGGACAACTGATTTACCTGACCACAATAAGAGTTTCCAATTTGTGAAATTTTCTTTTCTGGACACAGAAAGGTTTATTTCGTGCTTAGCAGAGTAAGTTTTAAGAGGAATTTTTGAAAGTACCTATATTGCAGCGCTTGACAAAGATTTCATTATACTTCCTTGTCCACATGGTTATGTCATCTGTTGATAAATGAGGATTTGAGGTCACAGGTATCACCTAACTCCACATTGCTGCTCAATATATATTCCTTACTTGTAATTTGTAGTAAAATAGTAAAGTATTTGCTGCACATAATATGAGCATCACTTAATGAACATCAGACTGTTGGATAAACCTAAACAACGAACGAATAAATTCTCTAAAAAAAAAGAGGTTGACCTGAAAATAAGTTGTTTTATGAGACGTAACATGTCACATTCTCTTTGCATGAGGGTGATTTCAACTGCCACGTTAATTTAGCTGTGGTGATGTGCTGCTGTCACAACTGTGCATACAGGATGAAGCATATAGTCAGAGCTAAGTAGCTATCTATATTCATCTTGTGCATTTCTCACATCAGCTCCAGTGTTACAAAGGCCTGAGGGTGTGCACAGGGCTCAACTGTCTGCACAGATAAATTGCAAGGAAAATGTTGTTTATCTTTGAAGAACTGAGCGAAGCGTTTCCCTGCTAATATTATGCAAATAAAATATTTTTACCGTTTCAGTGTATTGATTCTTTCATTTGATAAAATGCTTGAACGTGGGCGTAATTTGAAACACGTCTTGATCAAACGCTGACAGGCTGATTTTTGAAGAAAAATGCTGCCTGCTGTGAATAATGCAAGCCACAGTGAGAAGACGTTAGATTTGAGGTTGTATCATCCAAACCTTGGCATTAAACGCTCATGAGCATCGTGCACATGCTTCTGGCACAGGATTAACCAGGAAATCGTTTCATGTTGGCAATTGCCTAATAAAGCCCCTTTGCTGTCCTAATTGGCCCATTTGGTGCACTTCTTTTGATGTGTAAGGATGAGAGAGAAGAGTAGAAACCAAAGCCTATTAAACAAACAGGGATCTTGTTTTCTCTGCTCTTGTGCCCTGCAGGAGATGGAAACACTGAGCCATATGCACTTGTTCTCCAGAACATCCAGAAGTAGTTACACATGCACAAAGCCACTTATTCCTTCTCTGCTGACCAAGTCTGAAACGCTAATTGATTAGTGAAACTTCAAACCACTGGAGTGATCTTAAAATTGGCCAAGACTGTGTCAACACTAAGACGAGAAAAACATTTGGGGCTTGAAGGAAGTGGAAAAGACAGACATATACAGACAAACAGCAAAGGGAGAAGAAACGCAGCATAGATCAAGAGAGCTCTGCCAGTAGAAGGGAAAAAACCCGAAGCGCGCATCACATAAAGGACAAAATGTGGAAAATGAGGGGAAAGCGAGCAAAACAAAGAGAAAGAATGTGAAAAATTCACTTGACAGAGTGAGAGAGAATCAAGAGACAAAAGCAGAGAAAGAAATAACTGGAGCGAATAAAAATGGGAGATGAACATGTCTGCAAGGAGCAGTTTTTGTAGTTTATGACTGCTGGGAAATATTTCATGGAAGCAGAGTAGTTTGTGCAGAGACAGAGGTCAAATTTACTATTTTCACCCCAGGTGAAGAGACACGCTTTATGTCCAACTTCTGATCATACGAACTGGTGGGTTAATGACTCTGCCATCTAGCTCTGGATATGAGTTTATGTAGGCCATGCCAACAGTTTGTCTTCATTTAGACTTTCACACATACCGGTAAAAAAAACTCAAAATCTAACTTTACCTATAGTTTAGCAACTGTTTTCTCTTTAGTTCATCACTTTTAATTGCTTGTGTATTGAACTGTAACTGGAGAGTATTTGGTGAACCAAAGCGTTTGAAAGTGGGACTTTTATTCACATTTTTTCATCATGTACATCACACGGCTGGACATAGGGAGCAACGGGCTTTCATTCTGGCTCCCGGGTTCTTTACACCACAGAAGAGGAGAAAAAAGAGAGTTATAAAAGCCTGCTTTTTACTATTGACTATTAAATAATATTGGCTTGCTTGTTGTGGCTTGTGTTGTTGTCGTTATTGCTGAGAAACTGATTTTGATCATATGCCAAGTTAACGAGCCAGACGTCAGGCTATATGCTTTGTAGTGTGGTACTTTGAAAAACTTAACAAATATAGAATTTAATGCCAGCAGCGCCAAAAAAGGTTAGAAGAGAAACAAAGACAAACAAGAAAAGTTTCTGCGATGTACAATTAATGTAGTCATGGAAGATTTTACAAAAAAATAAAAATAAAAGACGGCGCTGTGACAGGGATGGACCAGGTTTGTCTTCATGTGAGCGATTTCCCCTCTAAACATCACTGTTAAGTAAATACATACTTTTAAATTAAACAGTATGCATAACAAAGAAAATGTGCTTATGAAGACACGAAGCTGAATAAAATTCACGTTTTTTTTTTATGTACTGTGATATACTTTAGAAATGGGAACTCAGTAGCATGTCATTTTCAAGACCCAAAGTCAAGAAAAGCACTCAGGTGCTTTCGTTTTCTGAGGGGTTTTGTCTGTTTTCTTAACAGCTGGTCACCAGCAGTTATATAGTTTCCTGAATTTTGGTCACTCCTCTCTCCTCAGCCTCATCTCCTACATTTCTTTAAAGGGAAAATGTCGATTAAAAGTTAAAATCACCATAATCAATAATTGTTTTAACAAAGGTTCAAGCAATTTGTTTGATTTATTTATTCTGAACCCCTTCATATCACTTCTGCTGCTGGAGGTGGTGTGCATGCACATGTCAGACAACATCAGCCCTGCTAAGACAAAGAGGGTTTTCATCCATTTACACAAAGTAATAATGTTAGTTGATATTTCCCAGGAAGCGTTCAGTGTGTAGTAAAAGCTCAATGTGGTGATATTACAGACTTCTCCCTCTAGAGCTCAGTTTAAGGAAATGAGCTGCTCTTGAGATGGATGAAAACGTCACTACAGCAGTGGCTACATTTTTGCAGTTTTCATGGATTTACTGGACAAAAGTACAAAATTATATTTAAAAGAAAAATAAATAAACAAGATAAGAGGTTGTTCTGCCTGGTGAATGGTCAAATTCTTGTAACATTTTGCAAATAGACATATAAACCATTATGTCCGTACTGCCGTTTCCATCACTTCAGTACCTGTTGGCTAAATTCAGATTCAAATTCAGCTTTCACTTGAATATGATCAAAACATAGGTGTCGCACAAAATTAATCACTTTTCAACATATTCAAGCGGAATTCTGAAGAATGTAAAAATGGCAGTTTCATGCAACCATCAGAGATTACCTTGGTGTTTATTTGAGGAAATGTGAGTTGTATTTGGGATAATATCTGAACTTGATTCTTCTACCTAACTGGCATATCGGTGCCACCCAGCGCCTCCACCTAATGTGGTCTTTTGCCACCAATAAAATCTGATACCAATTTCTTTTCTTGAGGATTTCAAGAAATATGGTGACAAAGTGTTCCTCTTTGCAGTTAAGTTCATGTTCCTTAGCGTGAAAAACAGCAGAACTCTGTGGACACAGATCGATATATTCATTTTTAAGGTTATTTCAGGTTTTGATGTGAGACTGACTTGCAAAACAACGATGCAACAGCTCAAGCTGCGTGATTTTAAACAGACACAGACTAAGTCTAAATTAAATACAAATGTGAATAAAAATCTTCAAACTTGGTGGCTGTGTGACTTTGTTCCATTTGTAATATCAGTTTTGCGGTACTCAGTCAGCCGAACCAAACCCCAAACAAGTTTGTCAAGTCGCACGCTCCGTCATCAGCTTAAGTGTTGAGCACGTAAAATTTTATAATACTCTATAACGATTTCTCATAAATTTTCTGCCACAGCAAGTTAACTTCAGGTCCCTGTGAGTCGGCCGTCGCCTCACGTTGAGCTGTGATTAAGGCTGAGCCAGGCTTCCATGTAAAATAAATGCTCCCCTGCTTTCATTAGGCCATTTTTTCAAACACTGCAGCAGATGGTGAAACTACCCCCCACCCCCAACACCACCACCACCACTACCACCACCTCCTCTCTCAACTTTTCTCAATTTTTCTCTCCCGTTTTTACTTATCAACCCACCCCCTCCTCACACCTTGACCGTGCAAACATCAAAGAGGTGTCTATTTAGACGTTACAGTAAGTACGAGAGGGAGGGTTGTTTTTTTTTCCTCTTCTTAAAAGCTGGCTGAAAATCCATTTTTATTTCTGTGGGAAACACTGTCGCCTCCCATACCTTGTAAATGTGTTGTCCCTGAAATGGCAGAATATGATAAAACGCTCTTGATTTTATGATTTTATGTGGTTTAGGTAGAAAATATTCATCTTGAAAATGACTACCTGCTCAGCCCCATATCCGAAGTACCTGACAAGAGCTGCTGCCAGGCAGGTCAGATGATAAAATAAACATCCCACGCAAGATGCTATACATGTTTATATATCGGCGTCTCTAAAGAGTTATTTGAGCCTATTTGGTCTCATGTTGCTGTCTGACAGCAACAACACGGAAAATACAGACAGCTGACAGGCTTTTTCCTGGGGGACTTGCTCAGCATTCGCAGTATACAATCTACATCAATTATATCGCCTCTACTGTTTTTGCAGCAGCATATTCAGCCAGTTATACATGATCTGAGTGGAGTTAATGGTTCAATTGTACTCAGCCCCAATTTTGTACACTCTCTCTACCACAGGAGATGAAAAATTGCCTGGCTTGTATTTTCTTGTCTCTCTGCACTTTTTTGCGAGTGATCCGTCTCTGCGCGCGCCTCTCATAAGCATCAGGCTTAAGGTCAGCAGATGCAGGACATGCCACAGCCCAAAGGCTGACGGATTACACCACTCTGATTTACAGCACAAACACCCAGCACTTCAAAAGCCAGAAAACACGCAGGGAATGTGGAGCTCTTACAACACAATTTAGCCGGTGAATTATGCGTTGACGTTCACGCCTAAGTACATGTAAGTGCACACGCGAACACAAGTGTCCACATGTCAAGTGTCAGCGCCTGTTGAGCAGCAGCTGAGTGCATGGGAATCAGGCTGGTATGGAAAACAGGCAGAGGAAAATACCATTACCTATTATAGACATGCCTGATGGCACAACTACACACACACACACACACACACACATATGCTAAATCCAAGGTTCAAACAGAGGACAGGTGGTCTCAAGATTGCGTCATAAACCTTCAATGAACTGGTTTTTGTTTTCATTTTTTTAGCTGGTTCACATAAATAAACTTCTTGTGCAGCACTGATGATGCTGACGGTAAACATACATGATGACCACATGTTTGTGCCTCCGTTAAAACAAAAACACACACTCATCCTGAGAAAGTTTGGAGATATTTGATCAATTAAAAGTATTAGTTCTTACCTTTGTGGTAGGTCACCGGCTTGGATTGCAGGGAAAACGTTCCCATCACAAGACCCATGTTGACTTCTGGCAGTAGGACGGATGTGTGTGTGTGTGTGTGTGTGTGATTGTTTGTATCCGGTAATCAAATGCACTTGAAGCGCGCGCAACGTAGGTGTGCGTAATTTGTGAGGAAGTTAGTCCATCAGCCGGTTGTATGTGAGGAAGTACAGATATCACTTCTCATGCTGCCTCACACCCACACGGCTCTGGTGCTTCTGCTCGAGGGTGTGTGAGTGAGAGAGAGCGAGAGAGAGAGTGTGTGTGCATGTGTGTGTGTCTGAGGGAAAGAAATGGACGGCACGCATGCACTCTGAAGCTACCTTTGTCTACGCTGTCACTGAAGCAGCTTATTTTACATGCCTGCTATCTCTTTCTCCACTTCGCGCACCCCCCCAACTCCCCCACCACCTCTAGACTAGACTGTCATTCCATCAATACCGCTGTGCCATTTTATATATTTGCTTCTCTCTTTTTGTTGCTCCCTCTTCTTCTGCTGTTCATCTCAGCCGCTCTGTCTCTGTGTCTGTTGGGGATCGAGGGGTTGCACACTGTTGCACAGTAAAAGAGACAGAGAGAAAGGGAGAAGGGGAGGAGGAGGAGGAGGAGGAAAACCTGAGAAACAACAAGACAGAGGAGGAGAGAGAAAATTAGAATAAAGAAGAGGAGCGAGACAGGAGAACAGAGAGATGAGATGAAATTCAGAGGAAAAGAGGAGAGCTGGGTGGGACTGAAACAAAGATGGACTGAGATGAAGAGAGCAAGAGGTGAGAAGAGATAAGGGAGAGCTAGACTGATCTGTAGCCTTTTACTATTCAGCAGGCAAACAGTCTGACTGTGGAGAGTGGATTTTCTGCTTTATCTGCACATGCACAAGTCTGACAGGTGGTGTGTTTATGTGGTAGTGCATGTGTAATTATTCTGCCAGAGGGCGGATCACTGACAAAGACCCGTACATCAGAGACGGTTACAGACATGTCTCCTCGCTCATGCCGCAGCTCTCCAAAACACGCGTTTTTACTTCCAGGTATACGAGGCCGCTCTCACCTTCGGTTATCACAAACCGTAGCTTTGTCCTGACCCTTTGGCATCAAATGACGACACATTGGGCATTAAGATGCGTAATGTCAAAGTTTGACCTTTTTCTACAAATATTCAAGTAATTTTTTACTTCTGTCATTTTCGAAATCAGCGTCCATCATCTGACTCATATGAAACGGAGATGCTGTTTACTACTTAAACAAAGTCAAACAGAAAATAAATAAATAAATAAAAAAACAATAGCTTGACAGTGAAACAAAAAACTCTTGCAAAGTTATTCCACCACTCGCATTCTATCCACTTATGGGGACATGTCAAAGAATGTCTTGTGAATACCGGAGCAGCACTGAGACACCCTGGGAATGAGAACAAGAGTATTTCTGGCTGCAGCCTAAGGAATGAGGCACAGTTTTACAAAAGCATCCTTAAACTGTGAATTAAGTGATATTAAAGTAAAACGTAGGCAAAGTTAAGCATCAAATGTGTTAGTTTAGGTAATTTAACACACTGGAGGTACAGTTGACTGTGAATTTGGTTGACTTGATGGTTGAAAACTGACAGATGTCAGAGTTGGAAATTAAAAGGACTGCAGTCGGATCTGAAACTCTACTGGTGTGAACGCTCACATAAGCAGCTCACATAACTTCATTTTTTTGTTTGTCCTTTATTTTAAACATCCAATCATTTTACAAGGAGGGTAAAAGGACAATAAATTAAGGATACTGAATATATTATATTGCAGCATTACTTATTTTCCAATAACAGCGTGGTAACTGTTGAATGAAGTTGTTTTTACATCTTTCCAGCAGGAATTGAAAATTATAGTGTTTGGTGTCAGTATGAATCAACAATGAGCACACCAGAAGAGATCAAATTCCCCTTGGGAGGGAGTACATAATGGATCTGAGGATGTGAGAATAAAAACATATCACAATTCATCTGTGTCAGCGAAGCTTTAAGCAGATCCAAGCACAACTGTGCTGTCACAGAAGTGGCTCCCAGCCGGTGCACCTGGAGGAAATCCACTGCAGCATCTGACCTGCCGTGACATCATCTGACATGGCGGCATTCTGCAGAGGAGCAAAAGTCTGACAAGATTTACAGGAATTTTTTGAACAACATTAAATAACGTAGCGTCACTAACATCTAAAGACTTGAAAACCAACTCAAATTCAAGTCAAACCAGGTCAAATCACACCTAGTGGAATTAAATATCCAATGCTAAACTTGACCTTGTGCTCCTCACACAGTAACACACTGTGCAATCAGACCAACCATGAAACAACAAGGGAAATGCTCCTATTCAACAACACAGCCTCTTGTGGACTCTTCTGTCAGTCACCCTTTAACCCCTTCCAGCCGGCTGTAAATCATGATGTTATTATGGATGGTAGCCCCTATTGATATTCACTCCCACGGCTGTAGTTAAGAAAACAATTTACAGCAAAGCGATTGCTGTGGTTGAGCCAAGGCCATCGAGGCCAATGATAAAACCATTAGGCCATGGTATTCATTAAAAATCTCTGGCTGCAGTATACACTAGATGGGCATGAATACAGACTAAAAACAAGAGTAAGAAGAAAAAAAGAGAAGATGAACAGGACAGAAAAATAAAGACACAAAGTGAGAAAGTAATGTTTTAAACATATGGAAGACCCCAACTAAACATATATATTCCTTATCTCACCTTTTTTTTTTAAATCTGCAGAACAAAAATCCAACAGCAGTTTCTTTTTGCGTCACTAACAAAAGTATTTCCACTCAGCTACAAATGCAGGAGCATATGCAAGCATGCACAAACATCCTCTGGTTGCAGCAAGCAAGAGTCACAATAAATACACCAAAAGAAGCAGGTATTTGAATGCACACCAAGGAGGTGACACACAGATATGCTGATTAAATACAGAGAGCCTGCCTGAATAGACTAGATAAGTGAGCGCGGCTGGCTGTAACGACAATGTTTAACTTCAGTGGAGGGGTTGCATGCAGATCTATCAGGGGAGAGAAAGTATTTGTTTGAGCAAACACTTTCAAAAACCCGCTGGATGAACTGAAAAAAGCCCACTGTGGGAAATGCTGCAACACAGGCAGTTTTGATCAGCTTCTCGTTCTTCAAACGAGCAATGATGTTGCCAATGGCCAAAAAACAACACCCCCTCTTTGCTTCCCCATCTTCTTTCAAGCATGTAGAGAAAAAAAAAAAAGGCAGAAGGCCCTCCAGAGCTGGTGCTTGGTTAGTCCTTTCTTGGTTACTATAGAAACATGGGAGAGCAACACTGCAGACTTGGTGGGAAAGGACTGGTGCTGCTGATGTATATGAACGACTTTCACCAAGGAAACCATGAATTTGAAACAGTGAAGTTGTAAAGTTAACAGTAAAAGATTTTAAACGCAACAGTCACTCTCATTTTTTATTTTCTGACTTTAGTAGGTAGCTTAGGGGGGAATTAATAACCTGTAGAGTTTCTATCTGATTTCCATTAAGGCAAAATAGTTTAAAGTCAAAAGAAAGAAAAAAGAAAAAAAGAAAGGAAAAAGAAAAAAGAAAGAAAGAAAGAAAGAAAGACAGAAAGAAAGAAAGAAAGAAAAAAGAAAGAAAGAAAAAAGAAAGAAAGAAAGAAGAAAGAAAGAAAGAAAGAAAGAAAGAAAGAAAGAAAGAAAGAAAGAAAGAAAGAAAGTGTCACGTCCGTAGCCAGACACCGCTCTTATTTTGAAACCTGGACTGGCTCGTCTACAACTTCCCTTTTGCTAGCTTCTCACCTGCACCTCATCTACCAATCAGCCCCACTATAATAACACCCCCACCCTTTACCCCCTGCCGGATTGTCTTCCTTCCACTAGCCTTCTGAGAGATTTTCCTCGTGCTTTTTGCTCCTCGTTTCAGGAACTCTTGTTGGTTGTCTGATTTTGATTTTGACTGGATCCTGAACCCCACTTCCCGGGGACACCCCGTAACCCAATAAAGTTGTGTTTGCCTGAGAGCCGTATCCCTTGCCTTGTGGTTCCTGCTACTGAGTCCTTCCCCGGTGTCCGGTCATCACAGTACAATCCGGCCATGACGGACTCAGCGGGAACAGATCCCATCCGGGAGGCAATTCAAAACCAAGGCCGGCGACTAAACCAGCAAGAGCAGGAATTGGCTTCTCTCGCCTCAGGGATTCAACAGCTGGGTGTTCAGCAGGGACAGGGTCTCTCCTCCTTGGGGGCCCTAGTAGCCTCCCTCGTAGATCAGGTCAACCGGATGCAATCCACTCTGTCTGCTCCCCCATCTGTTTCGGCCACAGCCACTCCACCGGCTCCACCGCCCTCCGGGACCAGGTATCCAGTTCATGAGCCCCGGGGCATCCAGATTGAGAGGTATGACGGGGATTCTTCAACTTGTCGATCATTTCTGGTGAACTGTTCCCTTCTGTTTGAACTGAACCCTCTCTCCTATGCTTCGGAGCGAGTGAAGGTGGCCACCGTCATTACACACTTGACGGGTCGGGCACGAGAATGGGCCAGGGCTGAATGGGAGAAGGGATCCACCATCTGTGGCACATTTCTGGAGTTTTCGGCTGCTCTCCGCAAAGTGTTTGATCATACGACCCCGGGACGGGAAGCAGCTCGACGCCTGTTCAACCTCAAACAGGGGAGAGGACGCGTGGCAGATTATGCGATCCAGTTCCGCACATTGGGTGCCGACAGTGCATGGAATGACCACTCGCTTATGGACGCTTTTCACCATGGCCTCTCCGAGGAGGTTAGAGACCACCTAGCCCCCCTGGATCTGCCCGCTGACTTGGATTCCCTAATTGCTCTCGCTACAAAGATTGACAACAGGCTGCATGAAAGACGGCGAGAGCGATCTATGCGGCACAGTTCGTGCGACGCCAGGGGGCAGCCACCCCTTCTGCCTGGTGGTGCTCGGCAGCCCTCTGCCGCCTCGTATACGCCCCCCCCCAGGCGCGGGGGGCCAGGAGGAGCCGATGCAGGTTGGGCGGGCCCACTTGTCTCCCGAAGAGCGCCAGCGGCGTGTGCGGGAGGGGCGCTGTATTTATTGTGGTCAGCTCGGTCACTTCCTGGCTTGCTGCCCGGTAAAAGACCAGGCTCATCAGTAGGCAGGAGGCTACTGGTGAGCCAAGCCATCTTCGACTCCTCAGCCTCTCGTTCCCTGATGGCTGCCCACCTTTCACACCCACTCGCGCCCTGGATCTCACTGCGTTCATTGACTCTGGCGCTGATGCCAATTTTATCGACGGCGGTTTAGCTAAGCAGCTAAAGTTGGAGACAGAAGAACTGCTTCACCCCCTCGTGGCCAACGCTCTAGATGGAAGACGGTTGTGTCGTGTCACCCATCGCACCAAGCCTGTGGGACTCCGAGTGTCAGGTAACCACACCGAATACATCTCCCTTCATCTGTTTGATTCACCACAGTTTCCTCTCATTTTGGGTCACCCCTGGCTTAGACGGCATAACCCACAGATTGACTGGGTCACGGGAAAGATCCAGAATTGGAGCGATTTCTGTCTGGCTACCTGCTTAACCTCTGCTTCTTCCTTGGTCCCTGAGGAGCATTCAGAGCCCCCGGACCCCTCTGTGGACCTCCCCAGCATACCCCCCGTCTACCATGACCTTAGGGCAGTTTTTAGCCGGGCTCGGGCAACATCGCTCCCCCCTCATCGGCCCTATGACTGTGCCATCGAGCTTCTCCCTGGGGCCCCCCTTCCCAAGGGGCAGCTTTATTCCCTCTCTGCTCCTGAAAAGGAGGCCATGGATAACTACATACAGAGCTCGCTGGCTACAGGTATCATCCGACCTTCGTCTTCTCCAGTGGGGGCGGGCTTCTTCTTTGTCGAGAAAAAGGACAAGACCCTTCGCCCCTGCATTGATTTCCATGGACTGAACAACATAACTGTCAAGAACAGGTATCCCCTTCCTCTTCTTTCTTCTGCATTTGAACAATTGCAAGGTGCCACTGTGTTCACTAAATTGGACCTAAGGAACGCGTACCATCTGGTCAGAGTTCGGGAGGGGGACGAGTGGAAGACAGCCTTCAACACACACAGTGGCCACTACGAATATCTGGTGATGCCTTTTGGCCTGACTAACGCCCCAGCTGTTTTCCAGGCCTTGGTCAATGATGTGCTCAGAGACATGCTCCATCAGTTTGTGTTTGTCTACTTGGATGACATCCTGATCTTCTCCAAGTCCATACAGGAGCACCAGAATCACGTGCGCCAAGTGTTGCAACGACTCCTGGAAAACCAGCTATATGTTAAGGCAGAAAAATGCGAATTCCATGTCCCCACTGTGTCATTCCTGGGTTTTGTCGTGTCTGCAGGCAATATCCGTATGGACCCACAAAAGGTCAGTGCCGTGACAGAGTGGCCCAAGCCCACCTCCCGAAAGCGCCTGCAGGGCTTTTTGGGTTTCGCTAACTTTTACAGGCGGTTCATACGGAACTTCAGCATCATTGCTGCCCCTCTGCATGCACTGACATCTCCCAGCACCCGCTTTGCGTGGTCTGCCGCTGCAGAAGGGGCCTTCCTAACCCTCAAACGGCGATTCTGCTCTGCACCTATCCTCACCCTTCCCGACCCGGGGCTGCAATTCATAGTGGAAGTGGATGCCTCTGATGTGGGGGTGGGAGCTGTTCTTTCCCAACGGTCCAGACTCGACAACAAGGTTCACCCATGTGCTTTCTTTTCGAAGAAATTATCGCAGGCAGAGAGGAACTACGATGTAGGGAACCGTGAGCTGTTAGCCCTGAAGTTGGTGTTGGAGGAATGGCGCCATTGGCTGGAAGGGGCTACTCAGCCCTTTCTGGTTTGGACAGATCACAAAAATCTGGAGTACATCCGCTCTGCCAAGCGACTCAACCCCAGACAGGCCCGGTGGGCTCTGTTTTTTACTCGGTTTAACTTCTCCCTCTCATACCGTCCAGGTTCCCGGAATGGCAAGCCTGATGCCCTCTCGCGACAGTTTGACCCTGATTCCCCTGCTGTCCCGCCTCCTGCCGTTTTGCCTCCCACCTGTGTTGTTGGGGCAGTTACCTGGGAGCTGGAGGAGGAAGTAAGGCGCGCTCTCAGGGGGGTGCAGATCCCAACGGACTGCCCGGATAATCGGCTGTTCGTAACCATCCCGCTGCGTTCTCGGCTCATCCACTGGGCTCATACATCTAGGCTCACATGCCACCCGGGTATTGGACGGACCCTGAGTTTCCTCAGACAGCGGTTCTGGTGGCCATCCATGGCAAGAGAGGTGAGGGAGTATGTTGCTGCCTGTCCTGTTTGTTCTCAGAGCAAGCCTGCCCGCCGTTCCCCCATGGGACTCCTGCACCCTTTGCCCACCCCCCGACGCCCCTGGTCCCACATATCCGTTGACTTTGTCACTGGTCTCCCAGTCTCTGAAGGTAACACCGTTATCCTCTCTATAATTGACCGCTTCTCTAAGATGGCCCACTTTGTCCCCCTTCCCAAACTCCCCTCTGCCAAGGAGACGGCGGAGGTCCTGCTATCCAACGTTTTCCGGCTCCACGGTCTCCCTCAGGATGTGGTGTCAGACCGGGGCCCTCAGTTTACATCAAAGTTCTGGAGGGAGTTCTGTACCCTCATTGGGGCCACCACAAGTCTCTCTTCAGGATACCACCCCCAGTCGAATGGTCAGACGGAGAGATACAACCAGGAGCTTGAGACGGGCCTGCGTTGTTTAACCTCACAGAACCCCTCCAGCTGGTGTAAACAACTGCTGTGGGTTGAGTATGCTCATAACTCTTTGCCTGTTTCTGCTACAGGGTTGTCACCATTCCAGTGTGTCTTTGGATACCAGCCCCCTCTCTTTCCGGAACTGGAGCGGGAGGTGAGGGTCCCCTCTGCCGCGGCTCTTGTCCGCCGATGCCACATCACGTGGAGGCGGGCCAGAGCCGCTCTACTTCGTGCCTCTGGGAGATACAAGAGACAGGCTGATTGTCGGCGGTCGCCCGCGCCGGTCTATCGAGTGGGTCAGAAGGTCTGGCTCTCCACTCAAGATCTACCCCTACGGGAGACGTCCCGCAAACTGGCTCCCAGGTTCATTGGGCCTTTTCCCATCTCCAAAGTGGTCAACCCTGCAGCTGTCCGGCTGCGCCTTCCTCGCACCATGAAGATCCACCCTACATTCCATGTCTCCCGAGTCAAGCCGGCCAGGGCGAGCCCTTTGGTACCCGTCTCCAAGCCTCCCACTCCTCCACAGATGATTGCAGGCCAGCCGGTCTACGCAGTGCGGCGGTTGTTGGCCATTCGTAAGAAAGGCCGGGGCTATCAGTACCTGGTTGACTGGAAGGGGTATGGTCCCGCAGAAAGGTCCTGGGAGCCCGCTCGTAACATCATGGATCCCTCCCTTGTGGCGGATTTCCATCGCCGGCGGCCACAGGACCCTTGCCCGTCGGGTGCCGGTCCTTAAGGGTGGGGTGCTGTCACGTCCGTAGCCAGACACCGCTCTTATTTTGAAACCTGGACTGGCTCGTCTACAACTTCCCTTTTGCTAGCTTCTCACCTGCACCTCATCTACCAATCAGCCCCACTATAATAACACCCCCACCCTTTACCCCCTGCCGGATTGTCTTCCTTCCACTAGCCTTCTGAGAGATTTTCCTCGTGCTTTTTGCTCCTCGTTTCAGGAACTCTTGTTGGTTGTCTGATTTTGATTTTGACTGGATCCTGAACCCCACTTCCCGGGGACAACCCGTAGTCCAATAAAGTTGTGTTTGCCTGAGAGCCGTATCCCTTGCCTTGTGGTTCCTGCTACTGAGTCCTTCCCCGGTGTCCGGTTGTCACAGAAAGAAAGAAAGAAAGAGAGAAACAGGGAGCTACATCAGCTGGCATTAATTATTTGGGAAACATCGACCAGAACCTCTCAGATAAAAAGAGACCATTTAGACATTTACTGTTAATTCAAAGAAATTCATTGCATTTTCTGAAGAAGACAAGGGTATGATGGAAAATGAAACAAAGACTTTGTTTGCTAAAGACTTTTTGACCACATCAGCTGAATTATATCCTGAAATCAGAAAAGTCTGGGGAAGTATGGAGAATTCATGTTTGCTCTTTTTTTACCATGCATCAATGTGTCTTGTTAGTGGTTGTACATCATTCGTCCGTCCGTCTGTCCATCGTCCCAATAAAATCTGTCCAAAACACGTCACCGTAAGCTGTTCTCCTAACCAAACTATTTCGAGTGGCGTCTCACAATGTGGAGGAGGTCACGGTGGTGGGTTCGTGGTTAATAATGAACCTCACAGCAAGAAGCTTCCTGGTTCTGTGTGGAGTTTTCATGTTCTCCCTGTGGAGAGCAACACCTCCTCCCACACTCCAAAAACATGAACAGTATGTTGGATTAACTAATGCTTCTAATTGTCCATAGGAGTGATTGAGCATGTGTGGTTGTTCATCTACATGTGACCCTGTGATGGACTGGCAACCTGTCCAGGGTGAATCCTTCCCTTTTACCTAAAGACAGTTGGTATGATCCAGCAGGATTGGAATAAGCAGGTATAGATCATGGGTGGGTGGATGGGTAGAGGACTAGAGACTATAATGTGACCCACTGCCATATGGCTGAGCTCCCCACTTTCACTCAGGGTTAGCCCAGTTCCCCAGTATTTCAGCAGCTGGTATTTGCGGCCTCGTTCTTTTACGTCTTCTTATGACAAAATGTAAAGGTTGGGAAGGAGATCAACTGGTAAATCCAGAACTTTGTGTTAATGTTCAGATCTTAAACCCAGTCTGGAATGGGTCTATTTATGACTGAGGATAATGACCATCAATGTCAGTTTCTTTAGTTGGTTACTATAGTTATGAGTTTATTGATTTTTAACACTTTTGCATGATTTCCGGTGAAAATACTGTTCTTGCAGTACTGATCACGATCATTCATTGTCTTTTATTATTGCAGGTTCACAAAAATTTGAAATAAACCATCATTAATCATTCTTAAAGAAATTGAATTCAGAATCCGCAAAGTAATTGAGGAAACTGTTTAACAAGGAAACCAGAGCTCTGTGGAGCAATAACAGGTGGATGCAGTCCAGCTCCACCGAAAAGTCATGAAGCAGTTACGTAAACAAACGTATCATTCCCGTTGATGCCAACATAATAAACCTAAAAGACCTTCCATATGTTTGTGAAAATGGCTTTTTGCTTTATCCTGCTTACAGAACACTAACACAAATAACAAATTCATATCACATAAGTGTTTATGAATAGATGCACGTAGGATCGGATTGATCACATTAGACCAAACAGTCTTCCGAGACATTAAGCGTGACATCGTTTGCGCTGCTGCTCTTTCCTGTCTGCGATGCTGTGGATCACTGCGAGTGCCAGCCAGCCTCCTCCTCATTATTTATTCACCATCACACAACAGACCTTTTACAGGATTGCGGTGGCAGTCTGGGTGAATGAAGGGTGGGGAAAGTGGGGAAAAAAATTAGGTTTGGCTGTCAAGGTGAAAGGAGGAAAACCTTTTAGAATGTTTTGACAAGCACAGAAAGTGGTGAACAGGTATTGAATAATAAATTGACTGGTTAGTTGCTGTCTGGTGTGATTAGATAAAGACTAGATGGAATCTGTCAAAGGGATGACCTCAGAGAGGAGAGAGGAGGGGATGGCACAGAAACCAGAAAGCAATGAGGGAAAGAAAGACGGAGCGAGTGAATGAAATAAGAGGAAGGCGAACGCTACTAGAAGAGAGCACGGCAACTGAGCAACAGACAGACTGACGGGGAAGAGAGCAAAGACAAGGAAGGGAAAAACAGATGAAGAGGTTGAGGAGAGGGGGAGTACAGTGAGAGAGGAGTGAAATCGTCTCCTTGTCTCCAACAGGTTCACTGACATTTGAGTCATCAGAGCGAACAGACTGATTTACTGACTAAAAGTATGAAGAACCGAACTCTTGGCACGTATGTGACTGAGGTGAAATGCCACTGACATCAGGCGATGGCCGTGGGTGTTTTCCACTAACAAAGCCAAACATGTGTCAGTAGCTCCAACACCAGACAACAAACCAAGCTGTCCCGCAGGGCCAGACTGCAGCCAATGTGCAGCGAGTCAGCAAGCGCAAACAGAGCCATTTTTGCCTCTTGAGTCAGTCTGTTGTCATGAGCATTTAAAGAACAATAAAAACACATGACTTTTTCTCAAAGGATAATTTCCACCACCATTACAGAAAATAAACGACTTCTGTTAGAACTGCACCAAGCAGATAGAGATGGTTTTGGTTGGTTCAGCCCTTAAGACGCCCATACACATAAAGAGACAAGCCAATAACATTAAGTTTTCTCATTAGGTTTCCTCATGTGGATTTTAAGTCCTGGTAGCTGTAGTGAGTAGATAAAGCAATGCACGATTAAAACAGAAAAAAAGAGAGATTCAAACGGTGTGTGCTACATATATCTTTGATAAACGGACTAAAACAAGCAGCATACAAACAGTACAAGTGTTGCAGACTTGAACACAAAGAGACTTTCAAGCGTGTATGAGTCCGAAAAAGACTCTTTTACTTTGTCACACAGAAAACACGTAGAGAAAAAAATGTGACTTTACACCACGAGCTTTGGAGATCTTCTGTGCAAAACTAAGCACATCTTTTTTTTTTTCTTTCATGGCCTCTTAAGCTGCCCCAAGTGCCTGTGTGGACTTTTCTCATAATAGTCATAAATTAACCAACTACAATCTTGCAGCCGTTATTAAGACTGAGCATCCTGCAATTCAGATTAGCCATTAACCAAATAATAACTGAGGCAATAAATAAAACTATTTAGAACGAGAGGGGAGGTGTTCGGTGTCTGTTGTCCACTGTTTACTATTTATCATTACTGTAAATGTCGAATTATGTGTGGTTTTCACCCAGTGAGCCCCCCAAAAAAACATCGTATAACACAAATAATGACCCCAGTTTCCATCTCCATATGAGATATACCATCTCCTCCTACTTCTAATGACCTTTATAATATCTCAGATGAATCAAAGAATTTGAGTGACATTGTCACAATAAAGATGTTTCCATGGTGCCAGCACACCAAATACAATGTATGATGGATAGTGAAAGAAATCATATGTCATCTGTTAAAAAGTAGATAAGTTGAACGAAAAGGTGGCTGCTGCTTTGGTGGTTCTGGAGGTGCCAGTCATCGACAAGAGTCACAACAAGATGGTAGACTGATAGTGGTGACAGTGCAGCATTTGAATGAACAAGAGTGCGTGTTGGTGTGTGTCTGCAGTCTTGAGTCTCTCTCCATGACAACGGGCTTCGCTCTTCAAGGCCAAGCCAGCTGATTTTCTGTCCCACAGTAAATCTCTCAGAAAGATTCACCGCTGCCTCTCTGCCACCCGCAAGTTTTATGTCGCCTGTCAGGATGTGAAAAACAGCACTTTGCCACCGCGTATCCCACACGCTCGCGTCCATAAGCAGATGACACATTTCGGAGAGTTCTTCCAACTCCGGTCAGCTTGAGGTGAAACCAGCACGAGACAGACAAAGCTGTTTGTCCATTCAGTCTCCAACGTGGCTGAAATATTTACTGCTTCGTTTACCATAAATGTTTTACAGACAGCATCACCTTCCTTGTCAGCGCCGCTGTTCTCCAGCCTCCCCATCCTGCTCCAGCTGCTATTCAAATACACACAGATTGTGGGAAACACCAGTGCATCTGCTTCGTGAAGAGTGCAAGTGAAAATGCAGTTTGCTTTTTAACTGCAGCAGAGTTATTTCTTCAGTTAGCACCCAAGTGGTTTGTCTGAACTGCACACAAACACGTCCTGTGACTCTGCCCCTCTGGTGTTATTGCCTTCTTCTCCCTCTTCAGTAGATTAAAGGGATAGATGAGTTAAGAGCATGCAGACTGGTGACTGATTACTTTGCTGGACGGAGGACGGCATCTTTTCCCAAATGAGTCTCATATGAAAATTTCCGCACCATATTCTGGATTGAACGTTTCCTGCATGCCCGTCGGGGCATTAAAAAAGTGGCATGACAGCATTTTGAAGCTAAGAAGAAACAACTGAAGGGACATACTGGAACAAGACACCAAACTAATCCACCCTCAGAGCATGCATGCACATACACACACATGTGCGTGCTCACATGACAAAAGAAAGCAGCCATGTGTGTAAACTTGTGTGCCTTTCCCTGTCCGTACCCTCTGTTCTTGCTTGCCATGTTTCTTTCCTTCTCTTAATACAAATGTGCTGCCAAATCCCCAACAACTCAAAGCAAGGGTAGTGGAGAATTCAATATTTTTCACTGAAACTACTAAATATTTCATTAAGCAACCACAGGGAATAGATTTGCAGTGCCTGATGACAGTAAACTGTGAAAATTCACCTTGCTGCCTGTCCTTTATCAAACATCAGAGGATGAGCTGCCTTGTCAGCAAAGCGCGCAGACACGATAAATATTTAAAGCTTCATTTGGTTAACGCTCCACTTTTGCTTTAATCTCCTCTTACAACGTCGGAACATGTGGTCGCTGCCTCTTGAGAAAACAGGAAGAGTAATCTGATGCCCTCTGCTGTGTGACTGTGAGAAACACGCATCTGAAGAAAAGACATGAAATACTGGCATACAGAGATGCATCACAGAACAAATTCATACATAGTTTAAATAATAATTGCTGTTTGACGAGTTGGTGTATCATCAGGCATTTTTTAGTGAAGACAGCAGCATTTTGTTTTCTTAAATCAAAATAATTTATTCCTCCCGTGGTAGTAAACAAACAGGAAGGGGAAAAAAAAGATGTTCCTCCTTTTTCCAGACGAAGAGCACTTTGAAGCGTAAGAGGAGTCCACAGAGTTAAAGTTTCTTGTTTTTCTGTAAGAGTTTTCTCTCAAGGCTATTTGCTTCTTTTCAGAGAGCATCAAAGAGCAGAAATAGAAAAGATCGACCAGTTTTTTGTTTTTTTTTTTTGGGAAAGATCAGAGCGGAGACACTATTTATTTTTTATATTTTTCATTCTTTTAGCAGAGGGAAAAAGTTCAAAGTCCAAAAAGGACGGCAGAGAACATACATTACGTGTCAAGATTTAGACTCAAACAAGATGAGAAGCGTCCCCAGGCAAAGAGAAGAAGGGATGCTGTGGATTTTCTGTGGACAGGTAAACGGGGATTTTTTCAGCCTACGGCTGGCACCAGGTACCATCAAATGTGGCCAGACCTCTGCGGGCTGGCAATAAGAAGCACCAAAGGAGAGGCTGCATGGCAGGGATAAGTGAACTCATGCAGGCTGGGTAGAGCCGGTTGCTGCTCAACAGGATGTCTACAGGGTTTTCAGAGTCAGCAAGAAGCCAAGGAAAACGTTTAAGGGCGAGTCAGCACAGAAACTGACAGACAGGCCGAGATGAAGAAAGTGTAAATTCAAGATGATGAACGGGAATCAGTGTAATCAGCCTGCTGAACAGACCTGCAATCTCTGTGAAGCAGAGAATGTAGCGGGGGCACTGGTTGTTATTGTTGTTTCTTTTCTTTTTTTCTTTCAATTATTTACTTGAAGTCTGTGTATTAATAATAGAGAGCTATTAGTGACTGACAGGAAGGATGAAAGCTAAATAGCTCTGGCTACAATGAGATAAGTTGATGGGGATGCCAAGAGCTTCAAAGATGCACGTGGTTATAAAGGTCATAATGTGGTTAACCAGAGCAAAATTATTAAGATCTGGGGATTTATCTTTTGGTTTTGAACTTTAAATATATATACACTGTATATAGTGGTTAAAAATTTAAAAAAATTAGAAAGGACATGCAGATAACAACATAAGAGCTGACAGCAATGCCACATTAACAGCATCACGGATGTATTACTGACTTCTTTTACTTGTGAGCCCATCCCACCTCCCTGTGGGCAAAAGACAGGGGTACACCCACGACAGATCACCAGTCCCCCCAAACCATTCTCAAATTAGAAAATAAATACTTAACTTCATACTTTGTTTCTTATTTTTTGTGCTTTGTGAGAACTGATGTGACTAAACTGCCATTGTGATTTTCTTACAGCCACACCAAACACTGTTGTGATACTTTCATTCATCTAGCAACAGACTTTGTTTGATATTTAGCTCCAGTCCGAATTGGCCAAAAAGATTTACTGTTAAAGAGAGATTTTTTAGGAAGTGTGGATTACGTTCAGCTGAATAGCATGGTGTCCCACTGAGATGTAAAGGACAGAGTTACATCTATATTCTATATTATGTCAGCCTTTCGTCTTTCTTTCCTGTCACGGTTTTGCTCCTGAATTTAAAAAAGGATGAGCAAAGATTACACGCAGATATTCGACCCCCGCCGCCCCAACACACGCACACACACACGCGCACACACACTACCACTACCGCCACCGCAGTTGACTTGCAGTTTATCGCAGCTGCCAGCAGAGGTCAGTATCGCTCTGACAGTTGTCACGGAATGAACCAGAACCTTGTTTATTTTCTCTTCACCGGCCAGGCACACTAAATACATTACAGTTATGTAAAGATCCTGTTGCTGCTGAAAGATGACGTGTAAAATTATCTTTCCTCGACTTTATTAGTACAACCTTTATACTTTTTGAAAATGATGGCTGGTACAGATCATTTTTAAAAAGACTGCCACTTAAAGATAAGTGTTAGACATGTGGGCAATCTTTTTGCAGCAGGAGGGGAAAAATCTGTATTTTCAGAATCCTGCACTAAGAACTACAAATGTGGATGTGCAGTGAGGTTAAGGACAGATAGATGCAAGGAAGGGTGATCAAATCAGTATTTAAAACCTGCCTGTCATTGAGAAACATGCACATAATAAGCATTCATTCTGAGAGGAAGGTCCAAATATGATATTGGGTGTAAACATGCAAGGAAACAAATAATATATTTTGAAAGTATAGACGGTAGCAGAGGAAACCACAGTCCACCTGTTATTAAAAAATTATATAAATAAAGGGATTAGACTGGCATGTAAGACATTTTATTAGGTCATTGAAGGAAGTGTATGTTTATGATCATGTATGTTTATGATCATGTATGTTTATCTTTATGTACGTTTATCATCATGCTTTTACAGAGTCCCTCAATTCTGAAAGTGCAGTACAAAAATGCTGGAGTATTCTTTTAAAAGATCCTGGATTTAAACTAGTCTCCCCAGGCCCTTTGAAGCTCTCCACACTCATACAGACTCCTGAGAAAAGAAACACTTTATTCATCTTACTATCACAAGTTATCTGGAAAAGCGATCCTTAGAGAAAAAATGATTGGAGTATTAGGCACCATTAAGTACCATTAGAAAAACATAAAACCAGATGAGGCCACTTTAGATTAATCTCTTTTGCCATTTACTTCAAATGGCTTCATAAACTGTTTACAGCCATCAGTTTGTGCTGCTGACATTTGTTAAACGTGGCCAGAAACTGAACAAAGCACTCGGAAAACACATGACACAAAACAAAAACTATTCACAAATAAAGTAAATAAATGAATAAAGTTCAAAAATACACATTTGTAATTACAAGACTGGGACGACAAGGCTGCTTTTCATGCCCATTTAGTACATTGCCCCACACTGAGCAACTGTAAAGACAGTCCACAACACCAGAGAGCTGCAACAGCTCATTAAGGAGCTGGCATGTTTGTGTTTGTGTATGATTCTTTGGCTTTGTGACTACTGTCTTATCAGATGTATCTCTGAAAAAGAGCAGAAGTAGACCTGTGCATTCGTGTTAATGTGTTTTGTCTTGTATTTTCCAAAGTGGCTCTCTTTGTCCTGCAGCTCATTTTCTTATAACCATATGGGTGTTTTAATAGCGGTATATTCATCCCTTGTGTATTTTTTGGGGGGTTTTTTGCATGCAAGTATGTGAATGTGGATTGAGCACTTGAATGCTTCATGAGTACTATGTATTTCATGTTAAACACAAAGAAACTGTTTATGTGTCTTAGTGGAGCCTCTAAAGACTCGTTTGTTTCTTACATAACCCAACAAACCTCGGCACCATGATGTTACTGGCGTGCAAGACCTCGAGGGCAATCCTACCCACTGTGGCTGCATGCTTGAGACATCCAAAAACATGTGTGTGACGGTGTGTGAGCCTCTGAGTATCTGTGCATGTACTGCATGTGCGTGACAGAGTTCTTTGATGTTTTCCATCCCTTTCCGCAAAATGTCAGTGGGTTCAAAGAGCACTGTACTGGTTTGTTTGTATGTTCTTTGTGTGGTGTGTGTGCCTTCAGGGGGCTGCTGTGCTGCAAACTGTTTCTGAGGCTTTGTGTGTGCCTCCCTACGCCACTTCCATCCTCCAAAAGTAAAATCATCAGAATAAGATTTAAAATGTACAATTTTAATGTTGTGCACTCTCACACGAAGAGTTACACATGCCAGAACAAAGACTAAAGCATCCCAATATTGAAACCCTCCTTTTCCTCTGAGAATCATCATCCTTGTTTCCACAGGAACATGTTTTATTACTGACATTCATCACAAGAGCACAAGCACACAGACACACATCCTGTTCCAAATCGACATCTTTTTTCTCTATTAGCTGCTTTACTCCCTTCATCGCTGTCTGCTTTACTCCAGCCCTCTGGAGAAGATACTGAACATAACAAGATTCTCGGCAGACTAAAGTAGAGATCTAAGGGAGTAAAGTAGAGTTGCGCCAGCTAAAAACAAAACAAAAGTTGGCTAAAGTTTAATTTCCCTGCTTCAAGACTTCCAGCGTTTGCAACTTGAGGAAGTTGGAAACATATTCTCTTGAACTTGCCCAAATATTGCTCCACTCACAATCGAGTCGTTGCATACCTTTTATGAGACTCCCGGTAACCAGTTTGTGGAGGGTCAAGGCAAACTTGACAAGTCCCTGTTTGCAGCGCTTGGCACACCCCGCCATCCTGGACACAGCAGGACAGGGGTTTCCAAGTCCGAGTCAAGACCACCGGGAGCTGAAATAACCCTGTCAGATGAAAGTCGTAGATGACACAACTTCCTCTGGTGCAGTGAATGAATCAACGCTGGCACAGGAAGCAGAGTGTAGTCTGTTCCCTTCACTGTGTCGCCTTCCGTCCCACAAAGCTGGAGGGGAGAAAAAGAAACTGTGATCTCCTGCTACTTCCCTGCATTCCCTGCCCCCACTCCTCCTCCGCTTTCTCCATCCCAGCTCGGAATGAGTCCAAACTAGCGAGTGAGATGTGTATGAAGGGAGAGTGAGGACGAGAGCGAAGAGAGAGGTGTGTGAAAGAAACACACTCAGCTACGGATTGTCAGCGGGGCTCTTACGTTCCAAGTTTCCAAGAAACTTCCTCTCGGTGTGCAGCCAGCCTGTGGGAATGAAGTAATGAAGCAATCTTATGAACTCCTCTTGCTTTTCTCTCTCCTCTTTATCTTCCTCCTTCTATTTTTTTCCCCTCCTACTTATCAATTTCACCCCCCTCTTAGAAAGAAAGCAGTAATCCACTTCCAGCACCAGTGACATTGGACAGCTCCCACAAGCACAGTGAGTACACACACACACACACACACACACACACACACTCCTTCAGCTTTTCTACAACCCCAGCAACACCTATAGACATTTGGTGTTCATCACTTAATGAAACACAAACATGTTTTGTGAATTGAGTTTAATTAAATTCAGAATTTTTAAAGGGATTACCATGACTAGTAATTACTAATGAATGCATGTTACTTTGTGATATGACTGAATTAATGCTACAGTCTAATAACTGTACTCTTTGACGAGAAAGGAGTTTAAAAATACATGTTTAGACGCATTCCAAAATACAATTACATGAATTAAACATATGAGTGTCATAAAATATAATTAAAGCTGTGAAATTAAAAGTCAAAATGTTGCCAAATGAACCTTTGCATGTGCTAAATAAAGCTGTATACTCCCACAACATATAATAAACCAGCCTCTCACTGTGCAGGTTCCCTTTGTGCAGGTAAAACAGTTCTGGTCTATTAGGACAGAAGGTGTTTGAGAAGTTCATGTGCAGTCTGAGACTGTGACGTTATCTGTAGGTTCCTGTGGGTTGAAGGCACCTCTGTGGATCTCTCTGGTTCTGAATAAATAATAAAGTTAAGATCTGGTGAGCTTTAGATGGTGGACACCCATCCTGATATCACCATGTACAATATTTTGGTAAATTTGGAAATTAATTTTAACATGGAAACATGCCAAGTGGTCTAGGCCAGGGATGATGTTTGGATACTGCTAAGCTTTCTCCTTTTTGTACCTTGCATGGTGCTGGGTAATTTCAAACATTTTACCTTTTATTTCATCTGTCCACAAAATATTTTCCCGGTGGCATTGTGAATTGCCATTTTTTTTCTTTTTCATCCAGCATGTTCCTCTATTGTGCTCTACATTGTCTGTTAACTGGCTTATTTATGGCAGACTCATGAACGTTGTCGCTTTCAGTCATGACTTCGAGCCGTTACTTGTTACTCACAGCTTTTATTTGAGGATTCTGCTTTGTGTCTTCGTAGTCATCTTGGCTGGGAGCATAACCACATTACTAATATGTCTCCATTTACAGACACTTTGTCCTGTGGACTAGGTGACACCAAACCACTGTCAGATTACTTTGTGTCGTTTGCCAGCTTCATGCAGATCAACTATGAACCCAAGCAGCTCTAAACAAAACCTCAAAAACATTTCATTGAGTGGACTTCAGTTGTGGAAACTACTTTCCCCCATTAGCTTTCATTTAAGTAGGTATTATATGGGTTTACTTTCTTTTTCCGATACCACCATGAATTATGAACATGTATGTTCAGTAAACATACAACAAATTATGATTGTTTGTTTGTTATCAGCTAGAGCACATTATGTTTGGATATTATTAAGACTTAGTTCAAGATCAGGTCATATTTTATAGGAAATTAGTGCAGAAAACCAGAACATTCAGAAGGGTTCACATACTTGTCTTTGCTACAGTATATTATGATATCTTAAACGGAGCCTCTTATTACATAAGATCCTGTGTACATAAAACATCAACCTACACAATTAGCTGTTACAGCTCAAATTTGTATTATTTTATTTTTAAACCCATTACAACCCAAAATTGCACTTCCTTAGATATTTTTTTTAAGGGCCTATGTTTTGATAATTTAATTATTTTATTGCTTATGTCATCACATTTCTTGGTTCCTTTATGTGAATTAATCAATACACTGTGTCTTGAGCCTGACAGTGAAACTGTCATTGAATGTGTTTGACATTTATGATGCCCCTGATCCATCCAGGCTTTATACTGTGCCATTAAAATCAGTATTTGACGCTAGTATATAACTCAAAAGAGATAAAGACTGAAACAGAGGAGACGTGATAGTAAAAGTAGAAGCTCATGAGAGTAAAGGACGGAGAAACAGGATGCAGGGAGGTAATCTCATAAGGTTTTCTGGGGTATATTTAGTCGTGAATCACATCTGGCGACTGGACCAATGGCTACAATGAAAAATTTTAGGAAAAAAGAACAGCACGGTGGTGGCAAAATCAAGAGGAGGAGAAATGAAGAAATGCATGAAAGCAGATAGTATTGGAGGGACGCGAGAGAGGCAAGCAGTGAAACAATAAACATGCAAATGAAACACATAAAAACTGAAAAAATAGAGAGAATTGACAGAGGAGAAGGGAAATGAGGTGGGAAATTTGCCAAGAGGAGAGGAGACAAAAAGGAGAGGAGGAGGAAGATAGAGGTGCGGCCGCTGAGATGCGATGTAAAACCCAATGTTTCATACATTCTCAGGGTTATTAGCCATCAAACAGAAAAGGTGCAGAAGGGACAGGGAGCTGTACATTTCTAGAGGATCTGAGCGTTCTGGGCCACACGTCCTAAAAGCAGCAGAAGGTGGGATGATCAGACTTAAAATATGAAAGCAGAGAGAATGCAAAACAAAACAGGAGGAGGGGGAGGGAAGAAATAAAAGCAAGTTAAATGATTGAACTGAGGAAAAGAGGGGAGAGAATTGTGTTCTCACACTCCACCACTGTTTTGGCCATTAAGCATGAAGGAGATTACCGCGTGGGGGAATTTGCATAAACATGCTTCTCGATTACCGCCCCCATTGTTCATGATTAATGAGATTAGGGTTGCCTTTTGCATGCAGATTCAAGGATGTAATAGCAGCTAATTGCTTGTCTCTCCCTAAATTAGAAGTTGCGCTTTTGGATGTTTGTTTCAGCACGGATTTGCTAAAAGTGACGAAGCCCTTCTTTCTCTGCCTGGTAGGGAGGACAGACTTGCTCATATGCAATGTAGAAAATAGAGATGCAGAGAAAATGGATAGAAAACAAAAATTTGGAGGAGAGGAGAAACAAAACTGGCAGGGAAAAAAATGAAATTGTATTATGCTCCGTATGAAGCACTGAAAACGGAGGTTAAAAAGTGATACAGCTTATGTGAGAAAATTAAAACTCTTTGAAAGATGGCGTATTAAGCAAAAGCAACAATAGTACTAAGGGTGGAAACAAAGCAGTGATTGGCCTCAATTATGAAAATAAAGTAAACTAGGATAAGGAGGGAAAAAAAAGAAAAAGCTAGAAGAGCTCAAGGGAAAAAAATGAAATAGATGATGGTCAGGAAGATGAGAGAGAAAGGCAAAGAGAGCAGTAGGCAGAAAAACAAGCAGGACAAAAAGAGAGGAGATTGCTTTGAATGCTGTCAGAATTGAATCAGAGGCGGCCGGCTGTAAGCTCTGATAGTGCTTTGCCTCTAAATATAACAGGCACTGAGATGGACTGATAGGCCCACAACAACATGCAGACACGGTGAGAATAAAGGTTTCACAGCCCATGACTAAATGAAGATGAAAAGCAAACTGTCACACATACAGTTCGCACACATACAGAAAGACTTCTCGCCAGTTGGTTTTTGTTTGTGATGACAGTTTTAGCAAATACGAAGGTGTTGCAGCAGTAAACACGCCTGCGGTGACACGCTCACGCAGCAGGGACACAGTGTGGTTCCACAAAACACAACAACTTTCTAGCGTGAACACCCGTCTGGCCAGAAACGGCAGTAAAAGAAACCCACTTACACAGAAGTAAACCCTCCCCTTCAGTTCTGGACTCCAAACTCCCGCTGCCACTGCTGAAGGCCCGGGACGCACACGGCCATCAGTGGCAGTGATGGAGTGACAGCGTCGCCTCTGGGTGAAATTACAACCTCAGCACTCCGTCGTCTATCCGTCCTCTCTCTTTTCCCTCATCTGATGCTCCTCTTCCAGAATCCCCCATGCTGCTAATGGCAATGGTCTGTCACATACACAGTTTATAAACACATACACACTCTCCTGTGGGACGCAAATTTCCCCAGTGGATCTGTTTCCTCTCAGAAACACACAGTAAGAAAACGCAGATTTGGTCTCAGGCGTCATGACAGAATATCCAAACAGAAAGCTTGAGCTTCTGACCCCACCGTGACACGTCATTTATCCACAGCTTCATCTCCTCTTTTCTTCATCACTATGTAACCGTCCTGCACGGGGAGGAAGCAGAAGTGAGCTTGCGATCATTAACATCCAGCATGGAAATTTAATTAACAAAGAGACCCTTTATTCACATAAACAAGACTTTAAGCATATACCACTGCACTGAGCACTGAGCACTGAGCCTGTGCGTCATGTGTGTTGTTGTGTGTAAATAATGAAGACGAGTCTCTCTGGAGAGGGTAAGGCGAGTCCTGCGGGTCCAGCTGTGAAGCCTCTGCACTGCAGTTTTCATCAAAGCCTCTTTTGTCGGTGCACTGCAAGACTTTGGTTAACCAACACTTGTTTAGAAGTGCTATACTAACATCTGTCAGGCAGGTTTATAATGTACCCAGCAGGCAACGCTGCTGCCACAAAAGACAAATTATAACATAATTCTTTTTTCCCCCAAATCAAATAAATACACGATCAGTCTAGAAACTTTAAAATAAGTGAACAGGACTTCTTGTTTTGTGCCCTTGATGACATTTCACTACCGTTGCTGAGTTCTCCTCACTAGTCCGGTGGGAACTAAACCTCCTCACTCTGAAAACGAACACTACACTTGAGGGGGCACTTCCATGTGGGGTGCTTGGAGGCTTCATACATTAATGAAGCAGGTTTGAGTTTCAGTTTTGTCTCTGAGTTTTTTTGTTGTTGTTTTTTTCAAGTAGGACTAGTGTACCATTGGGGGGGTGATGATGGATATGAGTGTTTTCTACAATTAACAGAATAAATACAGCTAAATAGAGAAGGTAGTAAAGTAGATTGTGTATCAGTGGTGATGTAAAAGCACATTCATTTTGTCAAGACACTTAAGACAGTTCTGTCAAGTTTCATCAATATTATTTTATTACTATACAGAATATTTTGTTACTTACTTACTTACTTTGCCTTTTATTCAAAGAACCTTGTCAATTCTGAGTCCAATTTGTGGTAAAATCCAGGTATTAAAGCTTCCATTTTGCAAGCTATTAAAGCCACATGCCGCTGATCTTCACAACCATCCCGTAGATCTTTCTCATCGTTGTTACAGCTGAGTTGCTTACCTTGATGCTTTTCAAAGGTTGTGGTCACATGACTCAAGTAGGGAACGATCGTTAAGCAGCCCAGGAGGAGGGTCAAGTCTGTGTTGTGTATTTTTGGTGGATGGTACTGAAGGTCAACACCTCCTTTACAAATTCATGAGTTTCTGCTCAGTAGCTTTTATTTCATGGTTGGCTTTTGTGACCAGATACTAAGTTCTTGGTTTAATAAGATCACAGGATCTTGCTTTTTTTATGGTCTGCAGGTTGCCGTGTGCTTTTCAGTGGGATGCTTCAGTCTGGACACAACTGTAAAGGTCTTCTATCACTTCAGCCACAATCTCGTTACTAGCTGCGGTGGGTTGTTTCGCCGGCTGTCTGAACACGAATTCTTGATTTCTCAGTTTGATTAGCAGTCAAACCTGTGAGGTGTTTTGGTGGCTTCCAACTTTACTTTTCTCAAATCTGTGCAAGGACACAGACTTGTGCTGCAAGTATGACAGCTTGGGGTCCATCTTATTTAAGTTTTTGTTTTTAGTTTATTTGGCCATATTGTAAAGGAGGGTGGAGTTAAGTCAGACAAGGATGCTGGGGACGAATGATAAAAGGATAGATCCTTTTCCATATGGAATTCCCATTAAATTAACATTTTAACTAACTTTAATTGAAGTGCTTAACTTTTTTTTTCCTTTTCACAAGTAGAATAAAATGATCACACAATGAACTGAGCAGCTAAATCCTGAACTTGTAATTCATATACCTAAGCCCACCCACACACATAGACACACACACACACACACACTCTTCGTCTTCCACCCGTGGGGCCGTATCTTTCTGCTGAGCATGAACAATGACATCCTCTGAGGAGCTCTCAAAGCTGCCGAGCACAGCAGGTGATTAATGAGCTCCTTTTTGCTGCTTATGCTTCTTTATCTTTCACCAGTTTTTGGAGGTTTGTATGAGTATCCACATCAGCCTCTCCAATAAATCTTTGTTTAAAACACTTGTCAAACTCTCACACAGAGTAGCACCCAGGCAGTGATCTGCGGTTTCAGCCTCACCGGTTGCCATCTAGCGTTTTTGAGTGGAAGGGTTTATTTTTTAAGTTGATCACAATCTGCTTTGGAAAAAGGAGTTAAGCCACAAGGAGTTTCAAAACTAGCAATCAGAAGATTTTTTATTGCTCTCCTAGGGAAAACAAAAAAATCTGAGCATTGTCCTTCACAAATTTGTGAACCAAAGACACTGATGTTCACATAAACACAGACAGACAGGCACTGATTTGATAGTTAATATCATATAAACATTTATTCTCTGTATAGTTATATGGAATCAGTGGGAAATCAATATCTATTACTGATAGAAAAATACATTTGCTGCACCATGATCGATCCAGAACCGTATGTACAGTAAGTTGTAAAAGAAAATTATGTCTGCTATTTTTAAAAAAACAAAGAAAAAAAAACACAATGACTGTGCAAATGTGACACCTAATAAGAATGAGAAACGACGTGTCATTCTCAAAAACACATAGAGCATGAAGCATATTGGCATGTTTTTATAACATTTTCTACAAAAAAATATCCATCATAATCTCACTTTTTTATTTCTTCTTCTAGGTGTCTGTGATTGTGTGCAAATTTTACAACATAAGCAAGAACTGGCTTCTGTGATTAAATGAATCCTGTAGTTCTATGAGGAGAGGGAAACAAGTCTTTGGACTGAGTCATCCTTTCACATATTTGGCTTTATGTGTAGAAATCAAAATACTATTATTTTCATGTGTAACGTTGTCCCAGCACATTAGTCAGTGTGTTTGACTAACAAAGAGGCTTTAGTGTCCCATTAGCTGAATGTTCATGTCATCCAGAGAGGCGAAGCGGGACTCTTTGATGAAGCCTTGTGACACAATGGTCTGTCAGTGTTTACCACAGTGTGAAGGTGTGCAGCAGATGCAAACATTCCAGTATTTTCATGTCCTGCATGAACACGGTCAGTAATTGTTGGGATTTTTGTTTTTAAAACATGACCGCCCTTGGTTTTGTTTTCTCCTTGCAGTTTTCCAGGACTTGTTTGATTGGCAGCCTCTCTGTTGCCTTTCTCCAGAAAAGCGCTTCATCGTCTCACTAGCTCAAGAGGTCCTGCAGGTGGCACAACGCGGAAAACGTCTTCCAACACAGAAAGAGGTGGCAGAAATCTTGCACAGTATTTTGCTTGACATCTTCAGTTAATCGTTTTGAGGTTAAGTGGCCGGCGGCAGGTTGCTGAACGCTCACAGGCAGGTAATAACCACGTGAGAGGAGTTTTTCTGATTGGTTGACCCGGACTTCATGTGGCATGGTTATTCCTGCTGTGTAACTGTGTGTCTCAGCTGAGATGGAGGTTACTGTAGGACAGGCCCTCAGAGGGCCACAGCTATAGATGGCTGTGCACTGAAGGGCAAAAACACACATAGGACAAAAGGAAGAAAATACTGTCACTGCATGATTTCACAATCTTATGTGCTACATTTCTGTATCACACACGGAAAACCAAATAAGATGTACTTAATTGATCTAATGCACAAAAACGGTAGCTTTCCCTTCAAAGCTTGGCCTGAGTGAGGAATGCAGATAGAAATGTGGCTGATAACACTGGACGTACCTGTTGATCTGTTCCACCATGAAGGCTGAACTCAGGAAACTGAGTCAGCCAGAGGTCCTGTACATGGTGTGGACACTTTCTGAGCGGAGACCATTCAAGCCCAGAGTCTGGACACCGATGTGGACTGGGAGACTCAGATCAATGTTTTCCAGGACACACTGGAGATAGGTGTAAGGAACATGGTGCATTTGGACTTGTTAGTGGGAAGAGAAGGCAGAAGTTTACAAGAGGCAACTCGGAGGTTCTCCAGGACTCTATTTTTATTGTCTTACTATTTCTGCATTGATAAAGCACGTTTTTAAAAGTGTACCGGGCACTTGCCCGATGGTGATTTTGGGCTGGGTCTTTTTTTTTTTCTTTTATTCTAATAGTAGTATTCATATTGGTAGATCGGCCCAATAATCATGACTGATTCTGGACTGGACTGATTACAGCCGAGGGCTGATGCCCCCATCCCTCTTTGCGCAGATAATTTTGTCAAATGATATCGTAGTCTAGTCTAGTCTTTGCAAACACAACTGGAGCCCCCATTGCAACCCCGTATCACATAATTATTATCAATTCAATCGCTTCATGTAAATTGTAAAGAAGTCTGATACCTTTGTGCACGCTGAGCTCATGACAGATTTGTGGAAGTCTCCATCTACAAACACCTGAACATGTGGCAAGGAATAGTAAGAATGAGATAAACAAGCCAGTTAAGTTTAAGCAAATCTCCCAAAATGAAAAGTGATGCATGTTTTGCCTACCCTGTATCCATATACAAACGTGCCATTACTGCAGCCCAGCTCGTCCAGAGGTGGCCGCTCCCAGCCAATCAGCAGGCTGCTTTGCCCCACTGTTTTGATGACCTCAACAGAGCGAACCTCAGCTGGAGCTTCTGGATGGAGTTAGACATGAAAAAAATGTATTATAACATTTTGCCACAAGAAGCAAATGCAACAGGACTCACAACATTCAAAATTTGACACCCAGCTCAAATAATATATTAAAACTTAAAATTAACATAGTGTTATGTGTTATGTGAGCAATAAAAAGGGAGTTACCAAACAGACTCTACACTGGAATGTGCTGCAACATTTAAAACAAAAAAACAAAAACAAAAGGAAAGTCTGATGACAAATAGCTTGAATAAGGAGTTAAGTGATTAACAGGCAGGGAAATAAATAAACAAAAAGAAAAAAATGGTAAGAGGGAATGCTGGACGAGATGATGGCAATCTGGTACCAGGAGATGGAGGAAGGAAACATACAGGAGGGATCAAACACAGGGAATAGGAAATCAGTGCAGAAGAAGCAAATATGCAGTATAAATGTTTTCTTTATCATCTTCATTTATTTTAAATTTTAAATAGATCCTTTTTATTGTAAATTTATGTAAAATAAACAATTTAACTCCAAAACTCTGTATTTTAGTGGCCAATCCTGGGCCAGTACCCCAGTAATCACTGTTTGTCGCTACATACACACTAATATCAGGTCTTACATACATATATTTAACCTCCTAAGACCTGGTGCAATTTTTTTTTATTGTTGCTTTGGGCCCCTGTTAAGAAATTAAATGTTATGACTCAGACAGCAAAGCAAGTGATGTCTACATGTGTACATCAGGTCTTAGGAGGATACATATAAACGTAAACTCATTCTGTACCTAGAGGTGAACTCTAGCTTTATCCACCTTTCTAATCAATAAAAAAAAAGCTTTCACAGATTTGTTTGTACTTCTGCAATTATTATAAATTCAAATGAAGCCTCTTAAGCATCCTTTATCACAAGAAACATGTAAATATGCAAAAGCGGTTTCATGTGAACAGTCTTGATTAATGTATGTTACCTGGTTCGGGCCTCAAAGTCTTTTCCAGAACAGCAGCAGACTGTTTGGCGGACTTTTTGGGTCTCTCAGGCGATGAATGAGGAGTCTGAGTGCTGGATGTTGTCAATGTAAAACTATTAAGTGTGGGGGCTGCACCGTTCATCTTAGAGGTCATGTGAAAAGTGCTCAACATGGGGGCAGTTATGTCCATGTGAGCGGTTCTGGGAGTAGTGACATCGGAGTTGACAGAAGTGAAACATGCAGAATCAAGTATGTCTGGGACAGCAGTGACTCTCTTTGTCTGGTTTGAGGATGGAGTTATGGTAATATCAGAACCTGAGACGGATCTGCTGGGCGCCACAGTAGTAACAGGAAAGCTGGACGACGTAGAAAGAGCACATTTTTTGGATACACCTGTTTTAAGGTGACGTTTGGTAAACACACTTGGATTTAAGGTTACGTTAGCAGATCTAGACTCAACAGCATCAAAAAGTGTTACTGTAGGATTAGAGGTGGCAGCTTTAGCTGTTACTGTCGGAGTGCGTTTAGGTGGGCCTGATGCCGCTGGGGGAGATTGGGTATGTGGGAAACTAAAGCGAAGGGGGTTCTCGGAAAGTGACAGACTCCTCCTCGGCTGCTGTTCTCTTCCTCTGCTCGCTGGCGCCTTGACATAAAGAGACACAAATGTATTCAACATAAAATAGCAGAAGATTCAATGTTAATTTACTTTCTGAGAAACATCAATGTACCTGAAAGCTGCTCATCAGAGTTTTCTGCAGTTGCTCATGCAAGTTGAGGATCTTCTCGGGGCTACTCATCCTTCTGCTCGGACCGACTCGCGTACTGGAGAAGGGAGGGGAGGGACCATGTGGTGATTTCTTTAAGTTGGTCAGATCAGAGGAGGACTTCTCTTTCATGTCCAAATGATGAAATCCAAATTCCTCGAGTCGGCTGGTTGAGTGGACCTGCCCACTGGAGGGCTGTGGTGGGATTAAGAATAGGAATAGGTTGTGAAGAGACGGAACAAGATAGAAAAGAAAATACAGAAAAAATTCAGAAGTTTCAGATTATTTAACCAATAGCCAAAGACATTAATGGGTTTTTTATAAGCGTCAATAAACATCTAATCCTGTATTTTAAGCCTGCAATACATTATCAAATTAAAACAACAACAAACAACCAAGGGATTTTTACTATTTTGTTCTGTTTACAGCAATTAAAACACATTCAGGATACCAATAAAGGATATCAAACCATGTGAGGCATTGGTGTGTCCCATTCCTCCAGCAAAACCAGTTGACAGTGAGCAACAGTAAAGGATCTTTTCTCGTATCATCATGCTTGATATTTCATTTACAGAGGATGGTCAGTCCAGTGTTCTGGATCGTACCCTGTACCCTGTATCTTTATCTGCTATGCTCATGTAATGATGTTTTTTGATGTTTTCCATGGATCCTTGCACAATGCATGGATTCTCCACACATTCTCTCTTTGGGACTGGCTGGACTGCAGGTAGGCCACTCCCACACGCATGCCATCTTCTTCCTCAGACACAGCTATGTAATGTGTGCATATTGTGGGTATTCACCATCTTCTTGGAAGATGTTTGAATATCACTTAAAAGCGATGTAGCCCTGAAGGCTCCTCATTTGGCAATAAAATCTCAAAATTCTTTCCTGCATTAACCGATGCCATCACAGAAGTGCAAATGGTCTTTGCTAATGGGACATGAACCCCTCTATATTTTCCAAGAGCCTGGCTTTAATATTTGTTGCTGTTATTGGCCTGAATGGTCCTTTTCTCTTTGCTTTGTCGCACACACAGTACCCATCTCTTTCAATAAAGATCTGGAATACTGATTTGTGTCATAACAGTACACATTTCCACTGTACAATGGTGCATCAGGTGCCTCTGAGCCCAGCAAGGTCAACGCTGCCTCCATCAAGAATTATTGGAAGGCTTATTTTTTTGCACAGAATAAAGACTTAGTTCATTGTAACACCGATTATATGATCTCACCTTTGAAGTACTGAAGATCATCTCTTTACGTGAAACAGCAGGTGACATCTGCACACCTGCCTGTGCTTGCACAAGTGAGGTGTGCCCAGGTGAGTTTATCTTTAGTGTTCCTGCTCCAGCTGGTTTAACTTCACTACAGTCTTGAGAATTTGTTATTGATTCACTGGCAAAAATCAACATGCTTTTCTCATTTCCATTACACCGAAGGTCAGATACAGGTGAGCTTCTGTTTTGTTGTTTGCTCTGTGAGGTGGATACAGCGGGGTTGATTTCATCAGGTATGCATCCATCGGCGCAGTCTTGAAATTTGGAAATAAATTCTCGCGTGAACCCATTACAGCAATCCCGTGTTGGTGTGGTGCTTCCTGGTGCAAATGCTGCAGAGTATTCCTTCAGAGCGACGTCGCTGAGCAGCTGCTCAACCTGCTGATTGATCTCGGGGTCCACGCAGCCATGTCTGCACATGACCTTCATCATTTGCAATAACAGGCTGTTCCTCTCCTGACACTTCACCACCAGGGAAGACACTTTGGCCTATAATTGTACAAAATGCTCTCAGACACAATCATCCACAAAGAGCCGTTTAACTGCACAAACTCTTGCACAACAGTACAACACAGTTATGTAAAAGTATACAGTATGTTTCCTCACCTTTAAAGGTGCAACATCAGGATCTGTCAGGCTTTTCTTTTTAAGGAGTGCATCATACTAAGAATGAAACAATAGTAAACCCAAGAAGAATATTAAGACATAAATAAAGGCATAACTGAAAAGCGACTGCAAAATCAAAGCTGACTAGATACTGACCTTCGCTCTGATGTCATTGTAACGTGCCCTGAGTGAGACAAGAACAGTACTTGGATCATCCCTGCTGGCCTGTCCTTGTTTCAGAGCTATATACTCTGAGTTCAGCTCCTCTAGAGCAACGGTCTGTAGGGTTTTACACACACACACACACACACACACACACACACACACACACACACACACACACACACACACACACACACACACACACACCATATCAAATCATATCAAGGGCGAACGGGTAAAGTTATTTCAAATGCAGAAGGATGTTTAATGCCTGTTAGTTCTTAGTTCATGTTCACTGTTTTAAGAAACAGACTCTTTCTCTAATTCTTACTTTAGCTTTGAGCTGAGCAGTGAGGATGGTGTATTGGTCCTCTGTGTGTGCCTTCAGAGACAGAGCATCAGTCTTCTCCCTGAGCAGACAGGCCACCTTCTGCTGTAGCTCCTTCACCTGAAGCAGACACAGCTACTCATTAGGTCCAACAGATACATTTGCGCTTCTATTTAACTTTGCACCTGGAGGGAAAGATATTGAAAAACAACAAGGAATTTAAATGATGATGATCCAGTCTCTTCCAGAGTATATTTGCACATGTTCAGTGTCTTAATTATAGTACAGATGAAAATCCCACATGCAGGTGTTCAAGCTGAGAAGCAAAAATGAAGACGGTATAGGAGCCATCTCGAAAGATTTGAAATGAAATGATCCCATTACAACAAGGTGCTGATTAAAACGAGAGATTTTTAAATAATTTTGAGCTCTAAGAGAGATATTTAATGGTAAGTTTAAAACTCACGATATACATCTTGAAGGAGAATTATGCTTAAAAACACCAGATAAGGCAAAACCTCTAAAGACAAGAGCAAAAGTATCATCACAGACTCAAAGAGGCATTTGAAGGGCTGCATGTTTATGGGCTAATAATATCATAGACGAATTGTCTGGATTCATCAATCTTTAGTATTTTTGGTGTAAGCAAAAACTATATGATTGATGAACATAGGCAGCTCTGAAAATAGAAACCAACAAAAATTGCATTATGGATAGTTGCTGTTTTGGATCCAAAACTATCTGAAGCTCTAAAAGACTCCCAGTTGACATATCTTCTTTTACATTTATGCAAAGCAGGCTCATTTAAATGTTCCCACATATCATAATTCTGCCATTAGCTATACTCATCTGTACATTTGCTTAAGTATTAAGTGTGTTAAATGTTGTCTGCGGGTGCAAGAAGATAATTAAGCCCACTCCAACAACTGAGTCTTTACTGTTACTGGGTTTGCCATCTTTAAGCTGGGAAACTTGAATGTGTAATAGTGATTCCTAGCTATAAAATGCCACTGTGAAGAATGTGGTGCTTTTATTTCATTAACTAAAGTAGATAAACGCAGGGCTTTATAACAAGGCAAAAATTTTTTTCAATTAAAGCAAAACTTGGTTCAGCAGTGTTTCCTAGTAAATCCCTGGATTTGGTACACAATGAAGATCTTAAAGAGAGTCAGAATTAGGTGTACAAGGAGCCTCCACATAATATGTAATCTTTCTGAGCAAAGATGGATTTTTGTCTGCCCCTTTGTGCAAAACTCCAACTCTAAAAGAATGATGGATCAGTTCAAAAAAAAGATTGCAATTGTTGCACTGCAGATGTCTTCCAACATCTTCAGTGCACAGAATTGTGCAAAGACTCAGCAAGTCTGAAAATCTCTCTGCATTAAGATCAAGGACAGAACTCACTTTTATGACCTCCAAATCCTGGCACAGCAATGCATGAGAAGCTGTCATTATAAAACAATCAATACATCCACATGGGCTCAGAACCACATTGTTCAGACACTGTCACTCAACACCGTCCACAACCACATCCAGAAATATAACATGGAATCGCATGTATACAAGTAGGTGGCTCTCTGTAGTGAAACCAGTGCCCATGATGGACTTGCAAGTGTGTGAAGGTGATTCTATGTGGTTAAATACCTGTATTGTTAGTCGGTCATTTTCCTTTCTGATGTCTTCCACCTGCTTGTCTGCATTTGTCATTTGTCTCATCACCTGCGAGGCTGCTGCGTGGGCTGCTTTTCTCTCCATCTCCACCCGCCTGGCTTCAGACTCAGACAGCTCACTGTGCAGCCTCTTAGTCTGAACATGCACACAATGAGGTAAAGGTAGAAAAACATCCAATGATACAACCCCTGAATTAGAAAAAGTTGGGCCAATATGGAAAAACAAATGCTTTCTCTATTATTTGTTTGCAGACTATATGAAAACACACTCTGCCATTTCAGTTATTACTTTGTCCCATTTAGTCATCAAACAGATGTGACAGTGTGCAACAGTACAGGGTGGTGATTTTCATCAGGGTTTCATCAGGGTGGTATGAGGTCATTTCAAGGCAGTTAACAAAGCTCGTTTATAGGTTGATGGCATCGTTAATGCAGGAAAGAACATTGACATTTTAGAGCAACATCTGCTGGCCTCAAGTCTTTATCGTTTCCAGGGACAACCATGCATTTTTCAAGAAAACAATGCAAATTCACATTTTCCGCACAATATTATGTCAGCATAGCTGTAAAAGAAGTCGCAGTGGTCTCTGGAGAGACCTGCCTACAGAACCACCTGTACCAAATACAGAATGTTGGGAGAGAATCAGAAAAAAAATCTGGTTTTAAATCACATCATAGCACAGAAACTGCTCTTTTAAGAGTTGTGAATTACCTTTTTTTTTTTTAAACTGTCGACTCTGGTAAATCTGCTGTTTTGGTGCTTTTAGACCTGCCTGCAGCTTTTGATACAGTGGATCACAAAATGTTTGATTTCAAGACTTGACAAAAAGGTTGGTATCAGAGGTACGGTTTTAATATGGATCAGGTCGTACCTGTCAGAGGGAACCTTTTCGGTTCGGTAAATGCTGTTCTTCTTCTGCTCCCTTGGTGTATGGGGTTCCTCAAGGCTCTACTTTGGGCCCCACATTGTTCTCATGTTATATGTTGCCTTTGGGGTCTATATTTAAAAAGTATAATATAGCTTTTCACTGTTTTCCAAATAATATCCAGGATTATATGCCCATTAGATCAGACAGCAACGCTTCACGACAGCCTTTGTTAGACTGTCTCAAGGATCCTTAAACTTGATGAAACTTAACTTTCTGAACCTTAATGAAAAGAAGACAGAGGTCATTTGGTTTGGTAAAGTAAATGTGGTCTGCAGTTCAGCTTACGTTATTGGCCCTTTGGCTTCATTTAGTCGCTCTGCTGTCAGGAATCTGGGTGTGATTTTTGACTGCTCTTTAAAATTGGACAAACAGATTAATGCTAATCTGTAAAGTCAAACTTTCTCCACCTATGGGTCGTTGCTAAGGTGAAGCCCTATCTCCCTGTACAGGACCTAGAAAAAGTAAATCATGCTTTTGTTACCTCATGTTTAGACTACTGTAACGCGCTGGATGTTGGTTTAGATCAACCTTCTCCACGACATCTGCAGTAATTGGTTAAAATCGCAGCCCGTTTTTTTAACTGACACCAAGAAGCGTGATCATACAACATCAGTCTTGGCATCCCTCCACTGGCACCCCATCCAATTCCGAATTGATTTTAACATTTTATTGTTGACTTTTAAAGTTTTAAATGGAACGTCTCCCTCTTATCTGTCAGAACTGCACATCCACTCACCAGAGAGAGCGCTGCGGTCAGCCAACCAGTTTCTTCTAGACAGACGTTCCACGATCCAGATTAAAGTATAGAGGTGATCGATCTTTTGCAGTGGCAGCCTCAACGCCGTGGAACAGCTCGTCTTTTCATATTACCACTGCTCAGACTTTAGCTATGTTCAAGTCAATGTTAAAAACAAATCAATTCGGAGTAGCGTATGACACACAGGCAGACATAAGACTGTACTGCTGTTTTGATTTGATTGTTCCTTAAATGCTTTTTATTATATTTTCCTGCTTTTAAAATTATGATTTCTCTTTGATTGGTATCTGATTGGAAAGCACTTTGTTCAACCTTGTTGTTTTTAAATGTACTATATAAATAAATTTGACCTTGCCTTTGAACAAAGAAATTTGAAAAAAAAGAGCCGGCATCTTTGCACACTGAAAAACATGTTTGCACAAAGAATGGGACATTATAACAACTGAAAAGCTAAACTGTTTGGTATCCACAAATCCCGGACTGTTGCAACCCTGAAATGTGAGGACAAATTAAATGAAGTTGGAAAAAAGGGCAAAAAATATTACATAGTTTGAGTTCATACTGTCTGAAAAGGTCAAAGCAGTCTAAGAATTACAGCAATTTCCTTTTTATTTTATTTTGTCTTTTATTCATATTTATCTAATTCTGCATTATTATTTTTTTCCTGCTCTTCCCATGGTGTCCGATTCTATTCTGCCTTGGGGTTGTACATCAGGGTACATCAGGGTGCATCAGGGCCTTGTGGAAAAATGAAAATAGGAAAAGATAACTAAATTCAGCAGAAGTTTCCAACACTGACCTCTAGATGACTTTTCTCCAGATCCTCTTGTGATTTCCTTAATTCTTCTCCCAAAGCTTTAATCTCCCTCATCAGATCACTTTGATCCTGTTTTCCAAACCATTTGACATGAAAACACAGTAATCGGTCCTATGTTGCATGCCGTGTCAGAACCTTGACAGAATACTGGATAAATCGACGCAACATAAACTGATGTGCACTTGATACCTGATTAAACGTCCCTCTGTGGATACAGGTCTCGCATCGTGGTGCAGTCTGATCTCCCATGCCAGCAAGAGTCTTCGCTTTATCGCTCGTTGCTGGATTCAACATCTCCTGCTTGTGATTCTTCTCCTGTGTTTGAGTCTGGATAGGGAGCGTCTCGGGATTGTGTCTTTCCTCTTCAACACCCAGAATATTTTGCATGTTCTGCTTTTCCTCTAGTTTATAGCAGCTGATATGTTTTATTTTTCCTTCATTCAAACTTTTAACTGACATTATTGATATATCATGGTCCTCTTTAACATGATGAGTTAATTGCCCCTGGTCTCTCTGTTCTGCTAGACACTTGAGGGAATTAGTTAGTTTATCTCTCTGTTGTTTCAAATGAAACACTGCCTGGCTTAACTGGTCACTCTCTGTCTTTAAATCTTGCAATGACAGCATTATCTGATCTCTTTCTTCTTTTCCACTTGAGAGAGATTCTATAACTGCCTTTTTATCTCTTTGAAGAGCTGATAAAGTCTTAGTTAGTTGCTCTTTCTCCTCTTTTAAGCCACTCGTGGACCTTTTAAATTGATCTCTCTCATCCTTCAGTCTGCAGACTACCCTACCCAGCTGCTCTTTCTCTTGTTTAAGACCAATCAGAGCCTGGGAGATGAAATCTTTCTCCTCCTTCAGTGCCCATATTGTGCGAGTTAACTGCTGTTTCTCCTCTGTCTGTGTTTGAACTGACAGTGTTGCTTCTCTTTGCTGTTCTGTGAGAGACTTTATGTTCCCAACCAGCTCTTCATGTTCTGTTTTGAGGCGATGTATTGAGTTGGTGAGTTGGCCCATTTGATCTATCACTGAATTAACAGCTAAAGCATCTTGTGAATTGCTTTGTAATGGGTCATACTTATTGTGTTGACAGCCAGGTGATGAGGCTATGTTTGAATTGTCTATTTGTTGAGTGAACCCTGCTTCTTCTTCTTTTCGCGCACTTCTAATAAAACTATCTTTATATTCTTCTAGCTTATTCTGCAAAAAACTTCCTGATGTTGTTGCAGCTGAATGTTCCCTCTGCCAGTGAGCTCCACATTGATGTTCAGGACTCTGAGATTCCTTTTTTGGCCCTTGAATCTTGTTTAATTTTTGCTGAAGCTCCATAATGATGTTGAGATCATCCTCAGTCTTCTTGGTGAGTTCTGAGATCAAACAGCTTTGTTCTTGCTTTTCCTCTTCCAGCCTGGAGATTTGCTGCATAAGTTGTGTTTGATCCATTTTGATTTCCTTGTCTTTGAGCTCTGTGTGAGCCAGCAGCTCTTGTATCCGATCAGCCAGAGCCCGGTTTTCCTGATTCAGGGCATGGATGAGATCATCTTCAGCAAGTGCAAGAATGCTCTGGTCCCGGGGAGAATACTGGAGATGATCAGGTCCATTATGGGTGAATTTTGTAATAATCTGTACAGAGAGGTAGAATTTGGTCGGTGATGTGGCAGATGTAAAACAAACATTTCTCAACTTTATGAACATTTGAGAGTTGCAACTTGTGTGACATACCTTTTCTCTGGAAGACCACTGCTTTGTCACTGTCTGCTGTTCCTGTTTCCTGAGCTCTGATTTTAGTTGGGCATTTTCCTGAGCCATCACCTTCAACTGCTGCTGCGGGTGCTGCAGGGTGACCTCCAGATGCTCATGTTGCTCCTCCAGAGTTTGAAGATCTTCCCCAAAGCCCAAGCATTGGAATGCTTTACTCAGAGCATCGGACTCCTCACTGGGACTTTCCTCCAAGCTTCCCAGTTTAAACTCATTTAAGGACTCAGTGGTGAAGTAAAGTGACTGGAAATTCCCATTGGTTTTGGAAACAACGTTGAGAGGATCTTGTTTTGGTGGAATATTTGGCTTGGTTGATGAAGAGAAGTCCCCTGCATCCGTCTGTGTGTTCTCTGCTGCACTCTGGTGGTCAGCAATCAGAACTGCCAGTGAACCAGGCTGAACCTGTGCTTCATCTGCAGGTGGCTGTATCTGCTGAAAGACAACAATTTGCCATCTTAAGTAGAATTGAAGCTGAAAATAGCTGGAGATTATGTGAAAATGATAGATTCTTATTTATATTTACACTGACCAACTGACTAGAGTTTGCCAGTGCTGCTGTAAAAAGAGATATGCAGTAATTTACAACCTACAAAGCATAAGAGAAGAAAATTTAAGAGACTGTTTTTTTTCTTTTACTAAAAAGAGTTCTGAGATCCACACATGGTGGTACATATATTTGATATTTTCAGTTTGATATCTGCATTTCTAATGTTATAATAGTATACTTTTCTAGGACAGGAAAATTGCCTGAGGCCTGAACTGTAAAAGGCCAGTCTCCTTTGCAGTTCCGACGTTGTCATGGCTCCATTACAGTGTCTGACCTGGCAGGATCAAAAGACTTTTCAAATAATCAATCCAGTAATTCACTACTTTTACTTTTTGTCAAACACAAATGACATGAAAGAGGAGCACAACAAAATAGAGAAGAAGAAAAACAAACAAGAAGAAAGAAATCAACATGGAACGAAATGAGATGTTTGCTGTGTTTGCATACAGGCCAGTGGTGGATACGAATGAAAAGACCCAAACTCGAAGGGACATCAGCTCTCAAACCTGGAGGGCTAAACAATATCATCTCCTGCCTTTAGAGCAACTAATTGCCCCCCCAGCTGCACTAAAGTACTTAAATTAAGATAACGACTCATCTTGTCCCCGTATAAGTTCCCAAAAAGATTCTCACGGCAGGACTGCTCCTGCTATTTAAGACACATGGCAACAGCTGAGGCCCTGGAAAACTACCCCTGAATCCCACACAAAAGGAATTTACTATCTTTGATCAAGAGCGCTTGACACTCCTATTTAAATCTAAACAAAGAAGTGACCTCAGCATCTATCAACAGAGGGAAGTCTGTCTTGAAACAACACACGTGCAGGCACAGAAAATCCGAGAGGAGATTCAAGAACACACAGAAAAGGCTTGAGTGGAAGAGAAGCGCTCCAACCACCGCACAGGGCATCTTGAAAGAGCAACAGTACGCCTGAGCACCCAGTTTCAAGTCTGACGGGAAGCAGAACATGTTTACAAGTGAGCAGGGACTTTATTTTGTGCATGAGTGTGCAAACAGTGATAAACTATCTCAATCAATATACTATGCTTTTAGTTAAATATAGTATTATACCCCTATAATACAAACCGGATTCCAAAAAAGTTGGGACACTATACAAATCGTGAATAAAAACTGAATGCAATGATGTGTAGGTGCCAACTTCTAATATTTTATTCAGAATAGAACATAACTCACGGAAAAAAAATTTAAACTGAGAAAATGTACCATTTTAAGGGAAAAATATATTGATTTAGAATTTCATGGTTTCAACAAATCCCAAAAAAGTTGGGACAAGTAGCAATAAGAGGCTGGAAAAAGTAAATTTAAGCATAACGAGGAGCTGGAAGACCAATTAACACTAATTAGGTCAATTGGCAACATGATTGGGTATAAAAAGAGCTTCTCAGAGTGGCAGTGTCTCTCAGAAGCCAAGATGGGTAGAGGATCACCAATTCCCACAATGTTGCGCAGAAAGATAGTGGAGCAATATCAGAAAGGTGTTACCCAGCGAAAAATTGCAAAGACTTTGCATCTATCATCATCAACTGTGCATAACATCATCCAAAGATTCAGAGAATCTGGAACAATCTCTGTGAGAAAGGGTCAAGGCCGTAAAACCATACTGGATGCCTGTGATCTCCGGGCCCTTAAACGACACTGCACCACAAACAGGAATGCTACTGTAAAGGAAATCACAGAATGGGCTCAGGAATACTTCCAGAAACCATTGTCAGTGAACACAATCCACCGTGCCATCCGCCGTTGCCAGCTGAAAGTCTACAGTGCAAAGAAGAAGCCATTTCTAAGCAAGATCCACAAGCTCAGGCCTTTACACTGGGCCAGGGATCATTTAAAATGGAGTGTGGCGAAATGGAAGACTGTTCTATGGTCAGACGAGTCACGATTCGAAGTTCTTTTTGGAAATCTGGGACTCCATGTCATCCGGACCAAAGAAGACAAGGACAACCCAAGTTGTTATCGACGCTCGGTTCAGAAGCCTGCATCTCTGATGGTATGGGGTTGCATGAGTGCGTGTGGCATGGGCAGCTTGCATGTCTGGAAAGGCACCATCAATGCAGAAAAATATATTCAGGTTCTAGAACAACATATGCTCCCATCCAGACGTCATCTTTTTCAGGGAAGACCCTGCATTTTTCAACAAGATAATGCCAGACCACATTCTGCATCAATCACAGCATCATGGCTGCGCAGGAGAAGGATCCGGGTACTGCTATGGCCAGTCTGCAGTCCAGATCTTTCACCCATAGAGAACATTTGGCGCATCATAAAGAGGAAGGTGCGACAAAGAAGGCCCAAGACGATTGAACAGTTAGAGGCCTGTATTAGACAAGAATGGGAGAGCATTCCTATTTCTAAACTTGAGAAACTGGTCTCCTCTGTCCCCAGACGTCTGTTGAGTGTTGTAAAAAGAAGGGGAGATGCCACACAGTGGTGAAAATGTCCTTGTCCCAACTTTTTTGGGATTTGTTGACACCATGAAATTCTGAATCAACATATTTTTCCCTTAAAATGGTACATTTTCTCAGTTTAAACTTTTGTTCCGTGAGTTATGTTCTATTCTGAATAAAATATTAGAAGTTGGCACCTACACATCATTGCATTCAGTTTTTATTCACGATTTGTATAGTGTCCCAACTTTTTTGGAATCCGGTTTGTATCAGTTCAGGACTTATCAAAGGTTTTGCACTCTAATGCTACACAAATCACTTTAAATAGTATGTTTTAGAGTCCTAATTTCCATCAAAATAGGTTATTATAATAATTGTGTAAGATCTGAATAAACAGACTGGTCTTAACAAGTAACAGTAAAGTAAGACAGTAAATCACTGGGTCTTTTAATATTATAAACTTCAATATCTTTTTAAAAGACTTTCTGTAATTCTTAGACTTCATGAATGGTGATCTACTGACGTAAAACTTAATAAATAATGCAGTGTGAAGGTGCGCTTTCTACAACCTTTATTTATCAAGTATGAAGAAAACTAACCTAGAACTAAAATAAGTTAGAATACATTTAAACTTCTCATTTAGACTTTTTAACAGATGTCAGTCAGCACCTTTGTGGCTTTTTAAATTATTATTATTTTGTCAGGCTTCTCTCCCACGTCAAATGTTGACCAGCGAGACTGTCAGATGAAGTGGTTTTTTTATGGTAATAATTAAGTTATTTCATCTTACACACCTCTACTGAGCTCCCGGCTGAGGCTTCTTCCATGGCAGTGGTGTCGGAGGGAACACAGCGAAAGGCAAAAGTACAGGTAGGCGAGCTGGTCCCAGGACTCGAACACATGGACTCTGGGTTTGTCAGTGCCTGAGGAGGTGTTTGGATGGATGCATCTCTGGCGATCGTCTGGAGTCTGTGGTTCTTTTCTCTCAGCTCTTCAACCTCCTCCATCAGGGAGCTCTCTGACAGTCTCAGCTGATGCATCTCTGCTTTCATCTCCTGCACTTTGCTCTCCAGGAAGTGGCTCTTCTCCTGGGCCTCCTGGAGCTGCTCTGTCAGTCCCCTGCGCTCAGTCATCCCGTCCTCCTCTCTCTCCAGCAGCACCCTGAGATCCTCCTGCAAACTGATAATGAAGCTTCGCAACCTGGCCTCATTAAGGGTGTCTTTAGTGTCTTTGTTTTGAACTCCCTCTGCTCCTATCTCGCCCGCTTGACTTTCTTCTCTCTCGGCTGACATACTCGACTGCCACTGCTTCCTTCTCTCTTCCTTTTTCTCCTCTTCTCCTTCACCTTCCCCTCTCATGGCAGGTAGCCTGTCTTGTTGATCCAAATGTCTCCCATATCCAGCAGTGATTCTGACCGCTCTGACCGTCGCCATTCCAGTGGCAGCACTCACAGTCATGTCAAGCAGCTGCTTTTCCAAAGTGTAAATGCGATGCTGCAGGCTCTGCTCCCTGTCCCAGGCCAAGCTGAGCTTGTGATGGAGTTGGGTTTTAAAGTTCTCAAAATACTGGGACTGACGACTCATCTCATCCTCTTTGGCCTTCAGCTGCCTCTGGTAGCGATGCAGTCGCTCCCTCCATACTTGTTCATTTTGCTCTTTCTCCTGAGCCTGAGAAGAAGGAAGGAGAGATGCAGTTTTACCCCAACATTATTACTCAAAGCTATGCTGATTCTGAATTTTGTTGCAGCGGGATGTTTTTAAAAGGTTTTCCCTTTGTCCATTCAGCCAGTCACGCAAATCTGACTCTATCTATCAGTAATAATGACAATAACAAAAATAATTCACTGATGGATTAGCAACACATGCCTTGTGCATTAATGTCCCGCCACTATGACATCATGGTTACTGGCTTTTGTACTGCATGAGGAGAAATAGCCAGATGGTCCATCATTTCATTTTTACTGAACGTGGATAAAGAAATCCATCTAAGTAAAGTTAGTCATTTTAATTCTGAGATCACTATTGTAATATTATTAATGTACAATGCTGCTACAAATTAAAAAAAAAAGTTATATGTAAGACAAATTTAGGGAAAACATTGTGGGAGTCTGTTTGATCCAAAAAAAATAATAATAATAACATCTGGTTGATTCGTCATATCACTACAGAGAATCTTCCTACCAAATATCCATTTGCAACCAAAGACGAGTTATTCCCAGCTCTGACTGCACCTGACAGCCAAGCACTGCCAATCTGCCAAGTAAGTGAGTAAAACTTAATTTATATAGCTCCTTTCAAGATAAAAATCATAAAGTGCTTCATAATTAAACACAGGAGAAACAACGTAAAATATAAAAACAAATACAAACTAAGCAAAAACTAGTTTGAAAAGATACATTTTTAGCTGCTTTTCAAACGACATCACAGAGTCTACAGGCCTCAGACTGAGAGGAAGGGGCTTCCAGAGGGAGGAGGCCACTGCTGCAAAGGGTCTGTCACCTTCAGTTTTCAGCCGTGTTTACTTCATAACAAGCAGACCCCGGTCACCTGATCTGCTGGAGATGAAAGGCTGTAAAAGGTCTCTCATATAAACTGGTGCCTGGTCATTTACAGCTCTGTATGTTAATACCAGAATTTTAAAATGCAGTCTGAAGTGAATGGGAAGCCAGTGCATCGATTAGTAAAGGGGCGACATGAAAACTGAGATTTTGTTGATAGTCTTGCAACAGCGTTCTGGACAACCTGAAGGCATTCCAGTGATTTCTTTTTAACTTAAACATGTGAAAATAGAGTTACAATGATCAAGACGTGATGAAATGAAGGCATGAATGCTCATCTCCATCTCAGATCGTCACACACTTGAACTCAGTTTGTCAATATTTTTTAAGTGATAAAAATTAAAAGAACATGTGATTTTATGTGAGAATCCAATTACTAAATATGGTCAAGAGTTACCCCAAGGTTCCTCACTGAGGGCTTAATAAATGAGGCAAGTGGCTCCAAGAGTCTCTATTATCTTAGGGAAAAAAACCTGTCAGGACCACAAACAAGGACTTCAGTTTCTGTATTAGTCAGTTGAAGAAGATGGTCATTCAACACCGGACAGAATCCAAACACCTAAGCAAGTACTGTATCTTAAAAACATCCTGAGGTTTTAAAAGAAATCCACAACTGAATATCATCAGCATAGCAAAATTAAAAATGTCTTTAAAACAGCCTAAAACATGCTACAAAGGAAGCAGATGTAAAATGAACAATAAAGGCCCCAAAACAGACCCTTGTGGCACACCAATGGTGAGTGATGAAGAAGAGGACTTAAATTTAAAATTTTTAATTGCATCAGGATGTCATTAGTGACTTCAAGAAGGGCTGTTTTGGTGGAGTGAGCTCTGCAACATTTTCAAGTTACACAGTTCACTAAAGAAAGAAATAAGCTAAGAAAGTAAATTTTCCAATACTGTCTCCATTCCCTGTACACTGGAAAAACATTTTCTTTATATCTGCATATGGTGACATATGTGAATTCAAACAGTCCTAAAGCAGAAACAATGTGCTCAGAATTGTGATTGTGTTGCGGATGTTGTTCGTAGAGACACTCACCATAGTTCTGACCTCATTCCTCAGCATGTGGAGTCTCTGGTCCAGCCTCTGGGAATGCTGCATGCTGGGGACCTGGGAGGCAGAGGCTTCCTGATCACTCTGTACCAGCAGGCTCCGTCCAGATCTGTCCAACTCTCGGATCCTAGCACATTAGGACAATAAAACAAACTCCCGTTAGATCATCTTGATATCTTCATCCAAATTTGTATCTCCGCGAATGTAACTACCTCTACTGATTTGAAATTATGTTTAAGAGGATGGTAGTTTCTCCTGCAAACAGCATGCTCACATGCAAGTGTTGGAAGAGTCAGTTGTGTGTTGGTGTGTGTGTTTGATACGTGATATCACCTTGGCCAAAAGTGAGTATATAGTAGCAGGTGTGTGTGTCTATGTGTGTGTCACTGGATCCCCTCGCTAAGGCTCTCACCTGTTCCTCAGGTGGCCGTCTGACTGGATGGCTCAAAATGTTTTCTCCTCCAGGACTTTTACTCTATTATACAGAACTCACAGGTCCGGGTCAGCGTCTGTAGAGTCTGTTACCATGGTAACCGATCTTCTGGAACCCGCTGTGTCTGATGAAGAGTTGGGATCCTCCACCGATCAGCCCACGTCCACTGAAAAAAAAAAGAGAGCAAAGAAGGGAAACCTGAAGAGATTTTCCAATAACTGCACTGTCTGTCACGCGAAACAAACAGAAACAGACAGAAATACAGAAAAAGAGGAATACACTTAAAACATAGTCATCTATTATTCACCACGTCAACAGCTTGGAGGCAAGGTGTGTACAGAGGTATTGCTCAGGTTACCCAACGTCCTAATCATCCTCTTCCTCCCTGAACCTTTTACTGAACCACTCTGCATGTAGCATCCCATATATATATATATATATATATATATATATATATATATATATATATATATATATATATATATATATATATATATATATATATATATATATATATTAGAGGACACATATGTTTTTAAGGCAGCTTTTAAATAAATCTTCACTCATTTTCATTTCACAATGCTGCTAATATTGTTAACATGAAGAAAATATGGTCTATACTTTAAGTCTGGAAAAAACAAACAAGACAGTTCAACCAATATATAATTAAGGACAAAACCACATTTTGTCCCAAGTTACAACAAGTTCCATTAGTATAACCAGAAAACCAGGAATGTTAAATGACTTTTAACACAGCGTGAGACAAATACATTTCAAATGGAAAATAAAAAAGGTAAAATTATAAACTGACCTGATTTTGAGTTTCCACTGATTGTAGTTTTGTGCACTCAGTGCAACAAGTTCAGCCTCTGATCTGTGCACTCTCTGCGCTGCGGTTTCCTTAGAAACACCACAGACATTGGACTTTGCCAGAATCCTCCACATCCAGTTGGCTCTCATCCTGTTTACCCCCTCATGCAGCCCTTTGCTTTCACTCTCCTCCCTCAAGCTTTCAATTTTTCCATTGGGGCTTCCTTCAGCTGAGGCTGCAGCTTCTGTCCTCTTTACTAAAATCTTGGGATTAAGATTTCCCTCAGGAAATCTGTGTTATCTTCTCACAATGTAGCTCTGCGTTCCATGTTCGAAGACCACTATAGTACATGGTAATTCTAAATAAATCTCACGTTAATCTTAGGTATATAGGATTATTTATTATATTTTCAAATATGTTTGCATTCCAGGTAAGTGTCATTTGCAAAAGTGCGTGATTATCAAAAAAGGCCATATGGTTTTTGTGAACTGTCTACAAATGCATAAAAAAACAAGTTTTGTTTCATCCTCGTTTGTCTCCATAGCACCTTAACACCTAAAAAAAAACAAACAAAAGGTTTCTATATATTATTATCTTAATTTTTTATCATTAACTTATTCATTAGGTCATTAAGTTATTAAAAGAACTGTAACTGGGTTATATACAACAAAAATAAGGTCTACCTGATTTGGGTCTGCAGTCTTTTTCATTAAGGCCAAAGAATAAATGCTAAAGAGAAAAACAAAAAGAGGAACAAAAACTAAAGGAATACAAAGGGTTTAATTGACAGGTGGCAAAAGAAAGAGAAGAAAAGAAGTTGTTAAATTAGTACAAGAGCAGACGTAAACAATTATACATTTTTTATACTCTTGCTCTTCCTGAAATGAAAGAAAATATTTTTTTTAAAAATCTGAGTTTGTACCTTCTCCTCTATTTCCTTTATTTGTCTCTTTTGCAAGTCAATCCTGTCCTCCAGCTCTCTAATTCTCTGCAACAAAAGACACAAATGATTAGTTGTCAAATATGTTATAAGACAGAGCACTTTTTGTTCGTTCAATAGTTTATAAAACCGCATTAGTCCAGTATTCCATAAATCTCCTGTCCTCCCATTATGCCCTCTGTCTCCATGGCAGCCATTTGGAGGAGTATGCAACCATGGCAACCAAAGAACAAACTTAACTGTGAACACATGATGGGACTTTGATACTTTAAGACTAAGCTTTCTCCTTACTTTACATATGTGAGCTATAATAACTGCACATTACTTCTACACAAAAGGGCAGAAATTATGTTTACTCATTTATTTTTCTCAAATGTTAAAAGAATTTCAGATACACATATATTTATCTTGGGTTTATGGGCTACTCTGTAGTTTAAGCTCTATGAATAGTTTCTTTAGACATAATTAGGATGTTAGTGTTGTGATTTATGATGCATTAGAGTTTTTATTGTTCAGAGGTCAGATGTTACTGAGTTAACAAGTTAGTCATGAAGTTGTGGTTGTTGATGTAGTCAATGAATAACAAGTGCACAGGCATGGGTGTAATACTTTAAAGAGTATGGTTTGTGTGGACAGATACTGAAGGAGCAGGGGTACTCGGGTACATGTCAATCACACGTACACACATAGACAAAATGTCATCTCTCACTTCTCGCCTTCTCATCACCCTCCTCCTCTACATTTGCACTTACAAACATAGTTACAGGGAGCACACACAGGGATACTGCATCTTTTTCATAGCACCAGGTGTCTGGTGGGGGTCAGACGCTTCGGACAGTTACCAAGGGTCAAACGCACTATGGGCAGGACTCAACAACCTGAATGGGTTTGTCTTGAGTCTTACCTGCTGCGCCTGCTGTAGGAGCTCCATGCGCTCCTGTAAGATTTGACTGTCATACTGCCGGCTCTGCCGGAGAATCTGACGCCGCAGCTTGTCCACGGCTAGCCTCAGCTCCTCCCTCTGCCTGTCTGTCAGCGACTCAGCCACCGCCTGGCATGCCGGCTGCTCCTGCTGCAGAGCGCTATACAGCGTGGCCTCCAGCTCCTCGATCCTCTGCACAGCCAGCCACATATACACCCACACAGGTATGACACACACGCGGGCATGCACATGCGCATGCAGAAAGACACACAGGCAGGCACAGGCACGCACACAGACAGATACACAAATGCACACAAACACACACTACTGTGACCATGGCAAATATGGTGAACACTGTTCCACTTGATATTGGCAGCTTGTTAGGCTTGAACTTTACATGGCAGCCTTTTTTTTCATCAGTGACAACACCAGGAGAGTTCAGTTTCATGGTGATGGAGCAAATACCATGTAAACACCAAGATCTGACCAAGACAATATCAAGTGAAACTTTGAAACACAAGCAGACATCAAAACTGACCAAAATGGTTAGAATTGTATGGAGAGTGCCCTAAGTGTAACTGCTGCTCTTAGTTATCATATAACTTTCTGACGCTAATACATTTATATTTAAAATCTCATCAAATCAATATTTTGAAGCAATGTCTTCCACTTTCCGAGGATCTTGTGGTAAACATGCAGGCAAATATTCCTGCCAGCTCAGCGGCTCAGCTCACTGGCATTAACTTTGACTTGAGTTGTAAAAGATGCAGTATCCCAACACAATGTGAAAAAATACTACTGTTATGGAACATGTTGCATTCATGATAATTAATGCCATCTGAAAGGTTTATGTGTCATGCTGGAATGACAATGCTGTGTCCCTGCATTCCCTAAATCATTTGTCATGAGCCATTATGCCCTTCACGCAGCCCTCAACTCATATGCAAGTTCAGCTATCCTTAATATGAAAAGTACTGCAGTTAGAACCACACACTATCATAATGCTCCAAGCTTCGTACCATGTAAGCCTGATCCAAGGCCTGCTTCCTGTAATCCAACTCCTCCTCAAGGAATCCTTTTTGCTTGCTGAACAGCTCCTGCAACAAGATGCAATAATAGTGGAGTAAATTACGGAGGACCGAAAGTCAAAATAACAAACGTAAAATCCAAAATAGACTTATATTAATTTACTCTTTTGTGTTTGTAACTCAAAAGTCACATTTCGTTTGTGGTGCCGGTATAATTTATCAGCTAGTAATTTTGACTGTGGTAACAGCTGAACAATCTCAAAGAAAGAACTGAACTGTTTTCTCACTTTGTCATTTTCCAGGTCAATCATCTTCTGTGTGAGTGCAGCCTCGGTACTATCAATCTGCTTCAACCACTGCGCAGGAACAGAGATAAGAGGATTGATTCAAACTTTCTCAGAATTATATTCATGAATTAGTAATAGAACATCTTTGCCCAGTGTGCCAGAAGGACTTTCTGGACTTTACCTTTTCACAGAGTGAAATAACTGTCCCTGCCTGGATCACTGCCACCTGCTCCTCGTTCCTGAGATTCTGCAGGAATAATAAAGTCCAGTCATCAGACATGTTTTGACTGAATACAGTTAAGAAGAAAAAAATATATAATAATCCAACAGTTTGACCAAACTCACCCCATTATCACCCAGAATATCCAGTTTCTTCATCAGCTCTGGAATGATTACATCCTGCATGAATGTGAAAAGCAGGACATCACATTAATATTATGTAAATTCTCCTTAAAGTAAATAGTTTGATTTTTATTGTCGTCTTTTTACCTTGACACCTTCCTGGTGGCAGTAGCTCTGCAGGGCGCAGCTACTGTTCTCAGGAAATGTGGACATGTGGAGACTGAGGGCAGGCGATCTGCGCTCCCTCTCCTACAGGAGCACACATCACGTTAATACTGAACATATGTAGAGAAATCTTATAGTAATGCGTGCATTTGTTGAAACACTTATGGTGGAGACCTTCCTGTGGGTCCTCCACCTGTAGGAGGGGCCATATGAGTCGGATTGGTAGCAGCTGAGGACGTGGGCCTCAGCCTTCTGACCCCCAGTTATGGAAATTGGCTCTTGGAAATGTCACCTCTCTGATGGGGAAGGAACCTCAGCTTTTGCGGGAGGTTAAGAGGTAACTTCAGTACTCACACGGGTGACAACAGTGTTACCTAGAGAGGAATCATTGGGAGGAACAGCCTCTAAGATCTGAGCCTGAGAGGTTGTTGGGCATCTGTGCAAGTCCTAGTATGTTCATAAGGACACATAAAGACCAGGAAACCCTGGGTTAAATTTCAGTGATCCATTTTATGATTTAATGCCATATGTTTAAAGAACATATAGTAGGGGTTTGTTTGGTGCACATGGCTGGTACATCAGTGGAGGCGGAGGAGGGCATTGAGTCTGAGTGGAGGATGTTCCACACTTCCTCTGTTGAGGGAGTCGACCAGAGCTGCAGCCACAAGGTCGTTGATGCCTGTCAAACCCCGTGGTGGGCACCCTGAGCGAGGGGTCCTATCGCGTATCGAGCTTGGTTAATTTGTGGGAAACTGGAAATTGCTGACAGATACCCACAGGCCAAGCAGGCTGCAGCCTCAGCAGTCCCAAAATCTTGGGTATGGAAGGAGTTCAGTGAGGCCATTGAAAGGAACTTTCTATCAGCCCAGAAAATATTCTGGCACCATGAGGCAGCTCAGGCAGGGAACGCAGTGTTTCCCCAACACTGTGTAAAGTGAGGGTGGGGCACTTTTGAGATCAACGTAAAGTATTCCTTTCACTGTCTTTGGATGGCAGAAGGTTCTGCCCTGGCTGTAAAACAATGAAGCAGCTCTATACCCTGCTAGAGTCATCAAGGGTTTATGAGAATTAGGATTGCACTTCTGCTTTTGGCAGATGGTGTGGTCCTGTGAGCATCATCAAGATGTGACCTTCGACTTTTGCTGGAGTGATCTGGTGTGAAGCAGCAGGGATGAGAATCAGCACCTCCAAATCTGAGACCATGGCTCTTATTCAGAAAAGGGTGGAACGCCATCTACGCCTCTGGAATGAGGTCCTCCTTCCAGTGGAGTTCAAATATCTCAGAGTTTTGTATACGAGTAAGGGAAGAACGGAGCTGTAGATCAACATGCAGGCCAGAGCAGCGTCTGCAGTGGTGCAGACTCTTTACTGGTCTGTTGTAGTGAAGATGAGAGTTTAGCCAAAAGGCAAGGCTCTCCGTTTACCAAGCCACTTATGTTCTGACCCTCGTTGAGGTGGTTTGGGCATCTGGCATGTCCAACCAGGAGCCCCTGTGGCCATCCCAGGAGACACTAGTGGGATTATATCTCTTGGCTAACTTGGGAATAGCTTGGTATTCCCCCGGAGGAGCTAGAAGAGGTAGTTGGAAAAACAGAGGTCTGGGCCTCTTTGTTTGGACTGCTGACCCCCGCAAATTCATCTTGGATAGGCGGAAGTTAATGGATGGATGAACGGATGATGGTGGTGGCTATTGTATAAATTAAAATGACAGACGGTGAATGTAACTTTATGCACAAAATAAAATGGGAGTGAGGATTTACTTACATGAAACTGAAAATAGTGGTCAGGCTCTGCCAAAACGAGAGAGATGAGAACCCAAAGATTTTAAAGGGACAAAAACAGGCAGGGACTCATGCTACCTAAGAATGTGAGCTGCCACTTTTCCTACATAAAGATACAACTGGAACACAAAAAAAAACAAAAACAAAACTGAGTATCAGCTGATGTGGTGATTCGATAACATTTACATCAATCTACAAATGTCTTTAAGCTACTCTGTCCATTGCAAGTCCTATAACACTTTAATAGATATTTTCTTCAACGTTCCGTTAATCTTCCTTTGCATACTATCCAAAAGACAACAAATCATGGGACATGCATGCAAAAAAATGACAGACAAAAATGAATAAAGTTTAAAAATGGATGGTGAACTTAAATATGTTTATTTAAAAATTATATTCATCTTCACACATTTGTTCATTTAAAAAAAAGTAAAAAAAAACAAAAAAAACATCCAGTTCAGTGAAGGGATATGCACACAGCTGCCATGCAAGACCATCACACACAGATGGAAATATTGAGGAACAGGGAGGAACTGTATGTGTGTAAATGAAGAACACATGTCTGTTTGATGGTGGTCACTGTATGTAGGTTTTGCGCCTGGAGCTGAGACTGTTGTTGTTGCTTCCTGGCGACAGTTTGGTGTTGGTACAGTCTCTTACTTCCAACTCCAGCACCCTAAATTCCAGCAGCTCATTCTGGTCCCGAGCGTCCTGAACCTCAGCCTGCAGACGCGACTCCGCCTGTTGTAACGCACACATCTACACACACAGATGCCCCAGAAAGGTTATTGTATTGGTATTGCATCCAAAAGTTAAGATCTTTCACATCCAAATTCATTAGGACAAGAGGAAGTTAATGGAGGGATGTGTGAGAGCTCGTTAACTTCAGTGTCCATGGACAGAGGCTTAATATTGGTAATAAGGTCTGTACCAAAAAGGAACGTCAGTTAATACAAAAGTTTTGGAGTGTCCATAGTCACGATTAGTGCCACACCTTAAACTGGAACTGAATGACTGCAAATGATCACAGGCTTCTGCATATATATTTCTGCTTAGACACTTGCAGAGTTTTAGCTTCTATATCAGCCAGTGAAGTTTGAAAGTTTATTATTGTTTAGTCTAGGTTTTATAAAAAATTTAGAGTAAAAAGACATTTAAAGGAGAAACAGGTTATCAAAATTAAGAAAGTAAAAATGCACAACTGTGGAACCATGATTAAAAGTGTACCACAAGTGAAGAATACAGCTCCAGCTGGCACAAAATAAATGAATGAGTGAATAAAAGGCCATGCAGTTTACCTTTTCGTGCAGTTCCTGGTTGGTTCTGATCAAGTATTGCTTCTCCTCCACCCACTTTGAATCCTGCCATAACAACCAAACACAACATAAGCAAGATGACGCAAACAGTAGAAAGAAAAGGATCCCCAGTGACAGGGTGTACTAAACAATGCTGTCAACAAAGCAGCTTGCCAAACCACAACCACCACTCTCAAATATTTCTAAATGCCACATGCAAATAAAACACAGACAAAAAAAAAAACTGAAAAAAATAGTGCCAATAGTGAAAGTTTATTGAACCATGCAAATAAAGACCACATCACTGACAGAGGCAAAAGAGTTGCAGTCATGCACAAGTTCACAGTAACAAAAGGACCAGACGGCAATTTGATATGAAACACAGAGAAAAGAGAATCAGAATAACAGTGCAGGATCAAGCCATGGTGGAACATGCAACGTGCAAAGATCCAAACATTTTCCAACAAATTAAAGCCGGACTGATATGAAGTCTGTGTCATTTTTTTTCTTTGTTTTCCCAGGGTATTTCATTATATAAATCTGAAGTAATTTAGGTGCTCCCTCTGTTTTTCTGTACTTAGTTTACACAAGACAGCCAAGACTTTTCTTCTCTCTCATCAAAATCAACTTAAAATGACATGAAATATCTCATGAACTAAAACATCTTTACTCTTCATCTATTCAGAACTCACAGAATAAATTGCAAAAAAAAAAAAAAAGAAAGAAAAGGCTTGATATGAAAAACCACCAACCACCTCAGGACAGAAGGTGAAGCAAAGCATGCAGCCACGGAGCTGTGTGTTCACACATGCATGAAGTAACCTCACAGAATTTTGCGGAAGACCTGGTCAGCATAGCGCCATCCCAGAAGCAGAGCAGCCAGACAGACATGCAGGAGGGCCAACAAGAGCAGGACCAGTGAGCTCCTTTCCCCATCCCCTGTCTTTATTACCTGCCCCCTCTCAGCCAGGGCCTTCTCCAGGTCAGTAATCTTGGCCTGGGAGCTACTCAGCTCCATTTGCAGCTGCTCACGTGTCTGTGGGAGGAAACATTGTGAACTTTATGTATATGTACATTTGTATAGCCCTAAGTATGAGGTTTGGGGTAAGAGGTCTATACAAACCCTAGCCTCCCTCTCAGCATCCAGAGAACCCCCAGTCTGCTCCTGTAAGAGGGCATAGGCTCGCTGCAGAGCCTGATACTCCCTGGTAAGCTGACGGAAACGAAGCTCTGACTCCTCACGGGAAACACTCTGTGATCCGACAGGGACAGAGTTACACTAACACACTTCACTAAACTCAATCATAACACCATCTCTTTATAATAATATTAGCTTTCTATGTCCTTTTCCATCATTTAATTTGCCATTTATTCTGCATGTTTTTTTCTGATAAGTGTAGAATATACATGTTTCTTTTAATGTAGATAGAGGACTTTCCTACTTCTTCCAGATCCTCCTCGGGGGTGGCAGGTGTGCGGTCAGTCAGGTCAGTGTTAAATGAGGTCAGCGAAGAGGTCTCAGAGTCTATTGACTCCTCATCAAATCCAAAATATGTCTCCACAACATGCTTCTGCAGAGAGGATTGGAACAGAAAGAAATATTTGCGCACATAAAACCATGTACCCTTTAAATCTGGAGCATTGTGGTATACTGCAATAATGGTTTATCTATCATAAACCATAAATATCAAAACCATATCACACATTTCCTCAAAACTGTCTAAACCAGACGCTTTAATAATTAGTATACATTTATATACATTTATGCAAATCAGATCAAGCCACTGCATGTATGTTTACCCTTTTCTTGTCATTATATTTTTTCAAACCCCACAGAGTTCTTACCATCATGTTTATAGGTCATCTCCTGGCAACCAGAGAAATATAGGCAGACTAGAGCACACAGGCAAATGAAGGAGGAGAAATAGAGGATAAGGAGGATGTACTCTGTCATGTTTTAAAACAAAGACGCCAAGATTTAACTTAAAGGGAATGTCCTCAAAATCTGTAAATCACGGTCTACAGCAGTAAATCTGCAAGTTGCTTCACGCTGTCAGCTCTATCCACAAGGTACAGCTGATTCTCTCGCACTCCCACACAAAAGGGAAAAGCAGCCGATAAAGCTTCTGGTAAGAATTAAACTACTCATATATATATACATATATATATATATATATATATATATATATATATATACACACATATATATATATATATAAAAGGCAAAAGACCATCAAATGAATCTAATCTCCCTCCTTATGAATCCTGCATGTGCTTTATATTTCCAAAAAAGAGACAAATTTCCAAGTCCAGGTCCAAAAGTCAAGTCACTGTGCCAAACTGTTCCTCCTGTCCGAGCTGAAAACTGAATCCAAGAGAAGAACTGAGAGGAAATATATCACGACACTACAAACTCCTCCTTCTAGCAACATCACAGACTCTAAAGTGTCCCATGATATATAAGCCCAAACATGCCTACTAAAGCAAACACACATATCACAGCAATCATCTTTTCCAGCACCATCAGTTCACCTAATTAGATATCTTTATCCATTTACTGTAATTATTCAGATCAAAAGAAACACAAATTTAAAAAATACAGACAATAAGTCAACAATGAAGAAAAATATGTGTTCAACAAGCTGAGAAAACTGTTCATGCAGGAATGGGAGGATCCTCATGGTGCTGTCATTGCATTTAATTGGGCTCAAGGGACAAACACACAGACTGCCAACTGGATGTTATACTAAAGTCTCTGTCAACCACAGATAGGGTAGTTGCTTAGTTACCCTCTACTGGATTAGCTGATATGTGAAAACATTCATAGATACTTACTTTTGGCATCTTGGTGGGTTTCCTTTTAGTTTTCCTGCTCAGCACCAAACGATCACGCTCCTACAGACAGAAATACAGTCCTCAATTTTTCCCAGCGCAAAACCACATTTGGGAAGTCCACATGTTTCAGTGGGTAAAGAATTCACACAGATCTATAGAAAAACTATCTGACATCAGTGTGTAATAGCTCATGTAGTCTAAACATTTTAGATTAGTAAGATGAACATAGTCAATAAAGCTCTATGCTGGGAATAAGTAGCGTATAATGAGTTAGTTGGTTAAGAGAAAAATAGTGTGAGGGGAAAGACACATATTTAATATAAATTATTTTCTGAACTGAAGACTGAGAAGGCCGACAACACATTTCTCAACATGCAAGCACTGCTATTTCTGAAAATAAGTGCTATCACAATGAGTGAATAACCTGACCTGCATGAGCTCATCAATGATGCCACGTTGCTCAGCAACCTGCATTTTAAGGAACTCCAGCTCCTGTTCCTCGTGGGCGTGGCTAAGGTCAGTCAGGGAGCTGGGCCGCTTCAGCTGGGGCTGAGTGGATTGCTGCTGAGAAGGTGGTCGCGAGGAGGAAGCCTTTTCCTTCTGAGCAAAGGAAACAAACAAAATATATATAATGCTTTTCTTCAAATGGCCAGTAGAGGTCCTGTTTCCTATATGATAAATGTCTTGATGAGACTCAAACAAGACAACAAAATCTAATTTTTCAAATACATACTAGGAATAAAATGTTTTTTATGAACTAGTAGTATTTAAGCTTTGATTTTACATTTAGTTAATGACAAGACAAATGAGACAGACAGAGAGTAAGTAGGGTTCATCTCACCATCTCAGCATTCTCACGGCTTAGGTTCTTGAGTTTTTCTTCCATGCGCTGTAATGTTTGCAGGAGGTCATCATTTTTCTTAGACAGACGCTTATTTTTCTCAAACATAGGTTTCATCTGGCTCTCTGCCTCGCGCACCCGTTTCAGCTGAACAGAGGAAGGAAACAGGGAGGGGAACGACTGTAATCTTAAGTCTTGACCTTTGGTGGCCCACAATGTCCAGTTTGTGCAGGAGAGGCTTAATGTTTAAATACACATTTCACAAGAAACAGTTTGTGCTTTAGTGTTACAATTTGTACAAACTGTGCATATTGTGTCAGGCACATATGCATAACTGCATGAGTGTTCCTCACTAGTTCATTCCTTTCATCTGCCAGCAGTGCATTTCTGTCCTCCAATTTTCTAATGACCGAATGGAGCTCCGCGATCTTCAGCTGGAACCTCCTCATGTCACGCTCCTCTACCTCCTGTTGAGCAGCGGGAAGGGGGAAGAAGGAGGAGGACAAAATCTGAGAAAGGGAGTTCATGCAGGCAGGTAGGTAATGACATGGACAGGAGGAAATGGGATGAAAGATGAGTTTGCAGGTCCAAGTGTGAACGTTTATGAGAGCAATAGTAAACATTTGTTTAAATAATGAAGGATGTTCGTCTTTGCCTTAAGGTATAGTAATTGAATGAACAGATTAAGTTATCCTTTAATTTATTAAAAAAATAAAATTAAATCTAAAGCATTTAGGATGCATTCATAAAGAGCTGCAAACAGATTTAAAAAGGTGTATGTATATGTATATGTATATATATATATATGTATATGTATATATATATATATGTATATGTATATATATATATATATATATATATATATATATATATATATATATATATATATACATACATACACGCATATATACGTATACATACGCTTGCACATGGTTGTACCTGGTTGTTGAGCAGGTCCTGGTTTTCTCCCAACCCAAGCACCACTTCTCTTTTGGGGCTGCCGTGGTTGTGTCTCTCAGCCTCTCGTACCTGACCCAGCTGCTCATCCAGAGCTTCCTTCTGTAACTGAAGCTTCTGGGCATATCCAGCCTGCACCCCCAGCTCCCTCTCCAGAGCGCAGACCACCCGGTCCTTTGCCTTCAATTCATCCATCTGTAAGAGGAGCGGACAGGAAAAGCGTAAGTGAATAAAATGGGCCGGCTGTTTTCCATTCAAAGCCAGTTAAATATTACTAATTAGAGGTATTTTGAATTCAGAATGGATCCAGCAGTCTGGTTGTTCTACCCGTTTTAAACATCAGTGTATGTGAATATCAGCTGTTCATGAAGTACAGTATTTCTCTTTCAACTTTACTTTTTACACTGTTGACCTTACACCCCGAGTCTAAACAAATGTTTATTATTGTTGCCAAAGGCAGAGCAAGAGACTACCTGAAGTTAAGGTTTAAAACATTGTGATTCAGCTGTGATTCCTTTTAGAATCTGTATTATTACTCTGAATGCACCAAAACCTCTCTGATATTGTTACCACTTTTACTTCCCTCCGTTTTTTGTTCTGTAACACCGGTATTTCCTGCGCTATCCTGCGCTTCATTTGTCAACTACGCTCTATTCTTTAGGTTTCCTCACTCAAACATTCCTCTAATAACAATAGTGCCTTGCTGTAAGTATAAAAAGGTTAAATAATTAACTGAAACAGGTAAACAGGTTTTTTATTCTTTGCAGATAAGCACTGCGCAGTGAAGATAAACAGACACCATAGCAATTAACCTTTAACTTCCATACAACAAGAGTGAGATAAACCCTGAGCTGCAACTGAATTCAGCAGTAGGAAAACAGATGTCGGTGTGCGAGGACTGATATTCAAATGTGGTCAGGATAGACATGAGCTGTAAAAATAACAGCTGCTGAGTTTGACAAGCCAACCTCCCACATGAGTCATTTAAGTTATAGTGTAAGATTCGTCTTAATTTCATAGAACATATCCCTATTTTGTTATTTTGGTGATGAAAGTTCATAGCAATGTGAATAACAGAGCCCAATAAAGCTGTTTTCTCAAGCAGCTTCTTAGCAAAGGAAAACTATAGTCAAAATGTGTTTTGTATTATTTTGAAAAAGTATGTGAACTTTTGGAATTGAATAAGTTTTGTCTGTGGGTGTTTGCACCGATCAGACCTAAAAAAAAAAAAAAACAATTGTTTTCAGCAGTTATCGGTGCTAGATAGGAGTTATATAGTTAATAAGTAGTTAGTAAACATGCCATTGTAGGTTCTTTAACCAGAAGTATATCACATCACTGAGAAGTGGTTAGCACTGTTGCCTCACAGCAAGAAGGTTCCTGGTTCGATTTCCGGCCCAATGGGTCTGTGTGGAGTTTGCATGTTCTTCCCATGCTTGCGTGGGTTCTCTCCAGGTACTCCGGCTTCCTCCCACAGTCCAAAAACATGCAGGGTAGGTTAATTGATCATTCTAAATTGCCCGTAGGTGTGACTGTGAGTGTGTGTGTGAATGTTTGTCTGTCTTTCTATGTGGCCCTGCGATGGACTGGCGACCTGTCCAGGGTGGACCCCTACCTTTCGCCTACTATGCGTCGGGATAGGCTCCGACAGACCCCCGTGCCCCTGAGAAGGAGTGTTTGGGCCTTTGCATTACTTTAAGTACGTTTGGGTTCTTTCCTGACACAAAGACATGAACCTTTGCTTAACTGGTGACTTTAAACAGATCATAGTTGTGTGAGCGTAAATGGTTGTCTGGCTCCATTTTCCAGCTTTGTGACAGACTGATCGTTGGTGCAGTGTATCATGCTTCTAGGTATGAGCCCCATCCCCTCGCAGTCTTCTTGGGATAAAGTCAGTATAACTGATAAATGTACAAAACTTTAAGGTCTATCATGGAGTCATAACTAAATATACTGTTAAATACTTGACACATGTAATGTCTGCAGTATTTGCAGTGTCTTCTAGCCAGTTTCTCGTTGTCTTACCAAACGACGAATGTCTTTCTCACAATCCCGTTTAATGCGATGCACCTCATCCTGGTGCTGTTGGTAGGCCGTTCGGAGGTCGGCTGCTTTGGCTTTATCAGCTTGGAGTGCAGTCGTCAGCGCCTCCTCAGCCTGCTTCCTGCCCAATTTCTGCTCTTGAATCTAAACACAAACATGAAAATATTCATTTACAGAAAAAGAGCAAACGGTCAGAGATTCATCACTTTATTAGTGGGTCATCTCAATCATCTGTCGTAATGGCAAATGCTCTGTTTGTCTAGGGAGGTTACACTGAAACAATAGCTTGGCAACAGGCTTTTCCATCCTGTTTCCTGTTTTTCAGCAGCAAATTTACAAAGTTGTATACAGTCCCGAATGAATTTAGAAACACTAATGCACACTCACAAAAGTTTGTTTTTTTTATATCCAACTACTGTTTTTATAATAGCAACCCACAGCTCTGTCAGAAAACATCTGGTCCTCAACAATGTTTTCACAATCCATTGCTCTTGAATATAGCTGTTACAAGTGACGTTTCACAGCTGTTACAGAACATGAAAGAGGAATGCAAAATAGGTGTTCTGTCAGCCATATGGAAGGTTTAACGTACCTCCTGCTGTAACTTCAGTCTTTCTCCATCAAAAGCTTTCCTAGCCTCCTCTCGAGCTTCTCCAAGAAGAGCATTCTTGAGTTTGTCAGCTGCCCCGTCTCTTAGTGCATTCACAAGACCCTGGAGCCTCTGCACCTCTGTGTCCTTGATCTTGATGGCCCTGGCCAACTCGGCTTCATGCTGCCGCGCCAGGGCCTCACGGGCAGTCGCTATTTCACGCAGCTTTTCTTCATGGAGCTTGGCACGCAGGTCGGTTAGTGCTACAGCATGTTTGTGTTGCTCAAGCTCTCGAGCCTGCCGCTGCTCCTGCAGACGCTCACGGAGCTTACACGCCTGTGAAAAGAACGTTAACAGACGAGAACATTGTTCTTGAGTAATTATTAGTACATCAGTACTCAAAAGTACATCCATCCATTTGACAGGATCACGTGCTGTGCAGTAATTATTCTTTGAACATTTGTACATCTTTGTAAGTCTTGGCAGTTCACTTCCAACAGAAAGCAGCAGATTCAGTACATGTCCCATAGATGTGTTGTCTTGGCAGAAATATTCCAGCTGCTACACAGACATTTTCAGGTTTCTCAGATGCTTTACTGATTTCAGGTCAACATTTTGGCTGAGTTACTTTAATAGTTCATTTAGATATTGGATATCAGTTAGTATAGATATTAGTCCTATTACAACTATGACTAAAAGCTTTGTGCAGTTAAATTTAAGCTGGTCTGTCAACAGAAATCTTCTCAGGTTGGGTCAATGTGAATATTAAAACATTGTAACCTGGGTTTTAATACTTGATCTATGCTTTATGTCACTGTCTTGTCAATATATAAACTGAATAAAAAAAAACTGTGATCTTCAAGAAAAAGTTCTTGATTAAAAGGACAATTTTATATTTATCTGCATCCATCCATCTGTTGACAAAACTCCCAATCAGCTGTCGTGCTTTTTTGTGGAAGGGTTTCCGTCTAGCCACTCTAGTGTGAAGGTCCAATCGGGGACCTTTTGATGCTTTCTCACTGTAAGGGACTGTGCACAGACTGATAAAAAAAGAAATTAACTGAATCCATTTAAGACAATTTTGAAATGTAATCTAAAGTGAAAAATGCTGAAAGGGTGCACCTAATAGAAAAGAGATAAATAAAATGCTGATTGGTCATGTGGTCTGCAATGATGAAAATGTAAAACAAATGTAAGACTTTTACAAAAGTTGTACTCTGTTGTGGTGATATTTTTTATTTGATGGCTTATGTCCCTGTAATCAGGTATAATCGTCTCTGGCACGAGCCCTCAACCTCTTCTTGGTCTTCTTCCCTCTCACCTTCCCACGTTCTTGCTGCAGCTCAATCTGGACATCCATGAGTTTGCTCCGGAGTTCCTCGTTAGTGGCCTGTGCTGTATCAGTCATCACCTCCGATTTCTCCGACTTCCTTCCCTTCTTAAAGGGTTGAGCCGATGGGGGTGTGGTTGATGACATAGCACTCTAGCTGCCCTATCAGGATAGACATAGAGTGCAGGGTGCGGTGAATTGGGGGAGACAGTCAGCTGCTGCTCCTCCTCCCTGCAAGGCTCTGCATCACCATCACGTCTACATCATTGCCAGAGGTTGCTGAGACTTTCTGTTGAGAGACAGACAAGCAGAGAACAAAGATGGAAAAAGGGTGAGTCAGTGCTAGAAAACTGGGTTACACAAAACTACTCTGTAAAACACTCTGGGCCCAAACCACATAACGCACCACAGCTTGTGAAAAGAGACTATTTTAGGATGAACATTTACACTCTGCTCTGTGATTCTATTTTCTTTATATACACAGGAGACATTTATCATTATCCTATTTCACTCCCTGTGCTGCACTAGTAGGTCCATAGAGCATGAAAATGTGTCTGGCCACCACTGTTTTGTTCCCTTGTCAGTAGAAACTCTCTGAACCCTTCGTCCTCATCTGTAGACAATAAATCCTTCAGTTTGACAGCTTTTGACAATCCTCTGTTGAGATATTCTGCAATTTTAATCCTGTTCAGAATACACTTGTGATCTTCTTCTTCACTTCTTTATGACTTTAGTGGAAATTCGCTAATTACTGACATCCTGATGGAATCCCACCGAAACATGTTTACTATTTTAAAATTCTATGCTTCATCGAGTCTTCCTCCCATAGCTTCTTTTTTGTTTATGCACTTGTGTTTTGCAAAATGCATCTGTGTGTATGTGCAACATCCCAGAAGACACAATATAAATTGAGCCAATTTAATAAAACCTACAGTATTAGTTTTTCTGCTTTTTTTTCCTGATTAAAAAGGAACACATTAACAGTGTAATTTCCCACATATCAGGCCAGATGTTGATTTTCAGAACTGAAAGGGAAATCCATCCATCCATCCATTATCTATACCCGCTTACTCCGTCTCCGGGTCACGGAGGTCTGTCGGAGCCTATCCCAACGCATAGCAGGCAAAAGGCAGGGGTACACCCTGGACAGGTCGCCAGTCCATCACAGGGCCACATACAAGACGGACAAACGAGCACACTCACATTCACATCTACGAGCAATGTACGAGGATCAATTAACCTAGTATGCAAGTTTTTGGACTGTGGGAGGAAGCCGGAGTACCCGGAGGGAACCCACGCAAGCACGGGGAGAACATGCAAACACCACACAGAATGACCCACCGGGCCGGGAATCGAACCAGGAACCTTCTTGCTGTGAGGCAGCAGTACACAGAGCACCACAACACAAAGAAACATGACTAATCTGTTGGATCACTCAAATTGCAAAAACAAGCTTTAACATAAAATGTTAGATCAGTGACTTTAGTCTGGAGCGATAGTGTCTCAACTAGTTCATTAAACCCTCTTTCATGTTTGCTGTGTTGAAAGCAATGACATAGCATTAAAATTCAATATGCATTCAAAACATTTGAGTAAAACACATTTATACCTTTTATGTTATTTATTTTTTTTATTATTATTATTTTTTTCTTTGCCTGATTTGTCTCCCCTTTTTCTTTTCAAAACATTTGGAGTACCACACACTGAGAGATTAACCACTGGTATTATCTTTTCTGGCTAAGTGAATCATGGTATATACTCAGTCTGAGAGACTAACAAGATTATGTTTGGTGTCTTTAGAAAGAACAAAAACCTAAATATTTAGCTGTTATTTCCTTTGACTAAAACTGGCTATCAATAGACACAGGACATTAGAGAAAGATTTCGTTCAATGACTAGCAAACCTCTCTGGCTGTTTTTTCCAGCTGAATTCAGAAACAGCTATTGCACATTCTGTTGTACAAGTGTTACTGCAATAACACACATCGACTGACTTGAAGGAGGACTCTTGTAATCTCTTCCAGGAGCGTGTCGTAACCCAGTGACCTTCCATTTTTTCTGTCAACTGTTAAATAAATAATGCAACGATGAGAGAGCTGAAGCATTCAGACTACACACACTTTCATCTTTTTCTACACACACATTTTTACAACATACACAGATGGCAAAAATTGTTACCAAGGCAACCCTTGCTCTCAAAAACTCATCTTCTCAAAGCAAAGGATGATGGGAAAGAAAAATCTAACGGTGGAAACAAAATGCACCGTTGATGAATTGTATCAATAATGTACATCTAAATAATTCAAAAACAAGCATGCACGATTTTATGAACTCGCCCCATCTTTATGCTGAGGTTGGCTGAGAGATGCACTCATAAAGGTAAGCAAGGAAGCTCTTTGTGCAGTACAGTGTGGGAACCAGTGGAAATGAGAAAAAGATGGGAGAATCAAGATCATGACAGAGGCAGTACTGAAGTCGAAAAATAATGCAGATCTCTACTAGTGCCAACAATCTCCTCCTCTTTCCTCTTACATTCCCCAAAGCTCTCTCCGTCTCTTCACCCCCACTTGCCAGTGATGTTACCAATCTATCTCTCATTCACGGAGACAGAAGAGAGAGGCAGGGAGAGAAATCATTCACACACTGAGAGGACGGACACAAACACACATTCTCCGAGCCTTAAACTCAACAACCAGGGACAGACACAGCTGGCACATTTCACAAAGGCACCAGAATCCCTCATCGCTCATTCACAATTTGAACAAACGCGTTTTCATTTACAGTAGCTCCGACTTGACTTCCAAGCATGTGCAAGTGAATTGTAAGGTTCTGTGTACACTTTCAGCCCTGATGCCATGTTTAGCATGTTTTTGCCTGTCTGTCATTACCAGAGACCAGGTGTACTCAGACTGAAATGGCTGAAAGGCATGACGTCTGGTTTCCTAGATGTTTTCATCTTTGTGTAAGGAGGAGTGGAACGTTATCTTTAGAACATCTGTGCTGCAATGCTCTTCCTGAGTGGTCGGATGGATGTCTGGCCAATCATTTTTATTTGTCTGAGGTTCCACCAGTTAAACTAAAACTGTTGGGGGGAAATAAGCCTTTGGTGCTGCTACACAAAGGTTTACCCTTAGTGGTGTAAATGGGTTTGTGAAAATATGAAAAACAAATAATTAACATCAGCAGTCCCAACACAATTTTCACAGAGCCACGTGTTTCCAAGATGGCAGCCAGGCGTTAACTCTCAAGGTTTATAGTTCACCGAAAACCAGGAATGTTATATGGGAGACTGGAAATTTTTATAGGGGTACTGTGAAGCTAACAAGCACCTTTACTCCCAGAAGCAAACAAAAGTCAGCGCAGGTTACCGACTTTAAACCACCTCATCTACTTCAAGTACAGTCATGCTTATATTCTTCTGGAAAGTCTGCGAGTGGAAGTGAACCTGGCAGCAGACAAAACTTACAGTTCGTTCTTTATCTTCGCTTCTGTCATCCATAAATAGCTGACCAAATCCCACGTTCCAAACTGAACAACAATCGCCATGACTCATGAAATCAATCACGTCCTTTGTTTGCAGGTTGTATAAATGGAATCATAGATCAAGGGAAAAAAGCACCTTCAAGAACTAGTTAAATTCACTGAATGTAGCACTGAGATCCTACGCTGATTGCAACAGCAAGAAAGAAGTGATGATGAAATTCTGCAGCTTCTAAGTGTCAGAATGAAGAAAACCACTGCTTGAGAAACAGACTCTGACCTTGAGACCATGAAAGAGTCAGCAATATAAAATGATATATTGACATGAATACAAATAAGACGAAAAGTTTATGTAAGACTTAATCAAAGTGTCAGCTTGTATCTGGACAATTTAAATAAAATCATGATCCAAAACTCAGCAATAAAAAAAAGCTATGACAGAGACAGATGTAATTTCATAACTGCCTGATGAAATCCCTACTCACTCTGTGTTAAAACATCACTGAGATGTGGGAGTTCAACCCTTAAGTTTGAAGACATGAGTTCAAATATTGGATGGTTTAAAGTTCATTTCTTAGCCGCAACATGTTTTAATGTAGAGAAAGATTTCTGATGTTCTTAAAACAAGTAAAGTAACATGCTTCAACAGCTGGAAAATGTTGATCCTGTAACGCCTGTAGTCCTTGGGAAAAGAAAAAACAAGTCCGTCTGCCAACCATCACACAGATAACTCTCTGTTTTTCAGCAAGTTCACACCACAGCATTGTAACGCAATCCCGACAGTCCAATTTTTTCCCCAACTGCGGTCAACAATTCAATACAAGGTTACTTGCAAATGGAAGCATCAGATTGGTCATTTACTTGTATTAAGCGATACTGGAAATGTAATAGTGATGGACAATATAATCCTTTGGCTTGACAACATTATCAGGTGATAACATGATGGTATGGTTCGCTGACACGACTCTTCCATTCTCTGGCCACGTCTCATTTTGATAAACTGGTAGACTGGCTGTTTCACAGGTCAGTGACGAGTCTCTCCTCACTGTCTGCACCAAGTCTCAGTGGACCAGTGGTACACAAACGCATGTGCAAGGCCAGACTCAAAGCACATACATTTTGGTAAGAAAACAACAAGATAGTTGCTCCTACTTACAGGGTCCCTGTAAATGTTTGTGACAGTGTGATTTTTTTTTTACATTAGTTTGGAGGTTTTCAAAGCAGCTGTCCAAATATAAAAAAGGAAGACTGCAGACCTGTGTCAGTTCTAGTATTTTTGAAGAGATGCTTATCTCCAAATAAACCGATTATATTTCTGTTGCAGTTTCTTGTCATTGGGGAAGACATCCGGACAAACTCAATCTGGTTTTGTGTCATCAAATCAATAAACAGAATATGTCAAGCGTCTTATTCTATATCTTTCTCACAGCAGTTTCTCAAATACCTCTCAAACTGTACACCACAAGCAGTGGAAATTGGCTGCTTGGATCTTCTACGAGAAACATACAGATTGTCTGGCCTCACCTTTCCAGGACTGTAGGCGATGCTCTGCAGACGCTAAGATCAAAATCCCCAGCAAAAAGTTTGTAGATGTGTTCGAAACTTGAACTATTCATCAGTACACAAAAAGATTCCTCACTTCTCTGGTTAAAGGGTAAATTACGATAAACACTGTTATATTTGTATATGTTTGCATACTCTTGTAGATTGCACACTTGTAGCAATGCTTAGGCTCCCATGTAGACGTACCTTATTATTACAATCACATCAGTAGACTTTAGAGTATCAGGACAGGTCTGGTCACAGTGCAGACCATAAACACAATCAGCAGTCTAGAGACTTAAAGACACAAGGAGTGCTTTTAGAGGCTGACTAATGTAGCCAAGAGCAAAGCTAGTGAAGCATATGATCTAAAAGCTACCATGCAAACAGAGTGACTACAAGTAACTGACCCCAAAAACTAGTCAACCCAAACAGATGAGCAAGAAGCATCTCTCTAGGTCTCAGTCTTTACAGCGTTCAATGTACAGTTAGTTTTATTGCTCAGGCTCTGAGCACATACTTGTGTATTGTTCTTGCCATTCAAAGCTGGAGCCATGGTGCATTTTCTGTCTGTGCAGGTTCATCTACAGTGTGTGTGTGTATGCTTTAGGATGCATGGGTGCATCTGAGTCTATGTTAGTAATAATCTTCACAACCCTTCAGAAAGAGGGGACAGTGCATTGATAATAAACTCGTATACAGTATAGTCATGCAACAGTTACAAAGGTGTAGTAGTGAGCCAAAGAGATGGTCATATGGGGCAAAGTTCACTGGATTAATCTGATACTGCCTGTCACTCAGAACATGAAGCTGAGGATAGCAGGAATTTCGAGGAGGAGATGAGATTATGAATGAGGAATAAGTCATGCAAATTATATTTGACAATGCAGAGAGGAGAAAGGCAGGATGAGAAGAAAACCGGGGGAAACTTGGAGTGTTATAGGTCACGGAGCAGGCAGGTTTTCAAGACAACTTTTCAAGCTGAAATTAAATATTAAATAATCATAAATAAACCGTGATCCCTCATTTGTGTTACTTCTTTTCTTTTTTTTTTTTAAATCAAAGCCCTGGCTGACCTAGGCTCAGTTAACAGCTAGCACATTATTAACACATATTAACACAGCATGCAACCCAGCCTAAGATCAAACATGTTGGCTGTCCACTGGGGCAGGTTTACAACCCTCCGGATCCTCCTGATACAACAGTGAAGCGGTTATGTCAGTGTCCCTGCACAAACACAGTGGACAGACAGACACGCAGTGTGCACGGAGACGCTGCTAAAGCAATACACGCTGGCAGATACTGCAATGGCTTAATGCAATGTGGCCATCCCTCTAATGGGCTGTCAAATAGCAGATTAAAGGGTAGGGGGGTGCTGGAGGGAGCAGCCTGTTTGTCCGGCTTGCCAACCACACCCCGCGGTGACATGTGAGCGGCTGCTGCAGCATCCTCCAGCCACAGCCTCTGTCTTTTAATGCAATGCACTGACATGTAGGCTGACACTGAGCAGATCATACTTCATCATCGCCCTGTCTCGCACCGGACAGAAGCACGAGGGAGGGAGCCTCGTTAATCAGCTGACGGGCACCGTTATGGTCAGGCTTCATGCTTCGTCTTTAGCTAGCTGGCAGAGTCGGCCAGAGATGTCTCGGAGATCCGGCATGAACTCACACGATTTAAATCATTCAGAGGGTTCAAAAGGGGCTCAGCAGTTTGACATCAGCAGTAGCCACAGACGATCGAGCCCCTGTGGATCCCCGTTACCGCACCGACGACGAAACGCGGACATCGTACGTGTTTCAGCTAACCGCGTGTCTCTAAAAAAAAAAAAAAAAAAACGAAGTCTGCGGAAGTTGTCTGGACACGGAGAGAGGAAACTTACCTGAAAAGAGGCTCCTCGGTCGGTGACCACATCTGTCTCATCGACGTTAAACGGTGGCGCTTCACATCCAGGAAGGGAGGCTGAGCTTCGGTGTGCGGAGCGATTTTAACTCACTTCAGGAGCTTTGAGGGATGCTGCGGCCCCGCTGGCCACTGACGGATACTTACAACTTTTATTATTATTATTATTATTACTATTTTCACTTCACACGCTTTCCAACGATTGACGCGTCTGTTTTAGTCTTTCCGCCTCTTGACATTATCCTCCAGCTAAACCAGCACCAGCTCCACTACTTCTCCTCCCCTCGCGCGCTCTGCACGTTATTCTTCTCCACGCCCACACACACACACTCACGCACACGTTTGGTAGCGCTCGCGCCACGTCGTCCGCTCCTATACATTGTACCCACAGTCGTGAAATAAATAAATAAATAAAAGGGTTTATGACCGTATCCACGTAAGCGTGAGGAGGAAAAAAAAAAAGCCGGGAGGGCGTCGCCAGCGACGGCGTGATAGAAGCGCGACACCTGACTGCGTGTTCAAGGATGACAACGCGCGCGGTGAGAGCGTGAACACGCAGCCGGTGCGGGAGAGCAGCCGTACGTCACGGCGCGCGGGGGAACTGACGGAAAGAGCCAACGCTTACCAGCTATGGATACACATTCTGTTTCTAACCTCGTTTTTGTCTTATACATTTAGGTATAAATACTGAACAGGTGTTTATTTCTGAATTCTTCTACCAGTAATGCGGTTTTTGAAACGTGGGGCTGTGGCAACTAAAACTAAATAAATAAATCCCCCAATAAATTATTTCATGTGCATGTGTTTATTTTCCGTGAGCGATCTATAATTAAGAAGTGTGCTCAAGTCATTAAGAAAGGCAGAGACAGACACGAGGAAAGTAAATGTTCTTGTGGGTGGACAAAACTTAGACCATGAATGATGAACTCTAGGAGCTGATATAATGTTTCAGGCTTTTAACGGCCCAGCCAGCATTTATAGTGGTAAAAGTGAATATATGGGACCCACACCTGTGACATATTTGTTTAACAAAAACATCTGTAATGTTAGATATATTGCACCATTCCTGTATCTCCTAAACTGTTTTGTACCTGATTGGATATTTGTGCATTTCACAGTGATGACATAAATTATTCAAATGATCATTACCAGAATATTTTATATAAGAAATGTATACCTGCATCACTGTGAAAATGTCTCAATTGAAGTATTAAATAGTTCTTGTTTTAAGAAGATTTCAAATGGTCATCAATATTATACAAACTCAAACGCATCCCCGCTGTTTTTCTACTGTTTTCATTATTTTATGTACTGAAAAGCTTAATATATCAACTACCATAGGCAGCTGAAATCTTCTTTTTTTTTAATCTTGGACACTATGACTTATATAAAAGTAGGTGAAATAACCCGACAATATGAAAGTGGTGTGAGTGTGACCTAGTTTCTGAGAGGATGCATTACTTACGCACAGCTGCCTGTCTCTGCCCCTCACTCTGCCAGTCTGCCATTCACCAACAGCCATAAACCCATGCTTTCAGCTCTCAGTGGCTGTAACATATGCAGTCCATTGCTGCAACGCACTGTGGGTCATACGAGGCAAAGCACATGGTCAGGGATGACTTTCAATGGTGTACATGCTGTTTCCCTTATTGCCTTTTCAAAGGTCTTTAAGAGCTGCATTATTAATATAATTATTATTTTCTACATTTCAGAGGAACATAAGGCAACAAAAAGATTAAAAAAAGAGCTTGACTTTTGAGTTTTAAAGTGCCCTGCATTTGTGTTCCTGCTGAGGTCAGCAAGCAGACACAGATGGAGTGATTACGTGAAAAAAAAAACTCTTTGAAAAAAACACTTTGTGGTTACAGGCAGAAAGCAATAATGATAGAGGTTCTGCTTTTTTGGTGAATAATTGACTTAAGAAGCAAAGTGTGTCAGATTGCCAGTTAATTGTTGTGCCTGAGGTATTTTTGTCTCTCAATTTTGGGCACCATGGTATTTTATCCATCTGGGTTTGTACCATGTGCTCTCTGAGCGAACAGGACACTTCACAGGAACAGGATACAGGAAACTTTTCCCTGTAAAGTCACACTAACTTAGTGATTTATCTCCTTTCAATAAAAGTGGAACTTTAAGGTGTTTACGTTAATAGAATTTGTGGTGATTAAAGGGTTGCTTTGAGTGAACTTATAAGTGAAACACAAAACTCAAGTTATGCCACCAAAATGTAGATTTATTCTCACACATTTGCTGTGAAGAGGTAGATCTCACCAGTCAACCCATTTTCTTTTTTACCTTTTTGTCGTGCTCATTTATGGGGAACATTGTTGTAGAGGAGACAGTGTTTCATTTTAACTTGACACCATCATGTCAGATTTTCAACTATCCCAATGAGCTTACCATATTTATGACTATGAGCACATTAAAAAGCCTTTAAAAAAGGGTCTTAGTATTCAAAGGAACCAAAGAATCAAATTAAGAATAAATCATACTAACCTGTCACCTTCACAAGATTTAATGGAAAGGCGCAGGCGCACATTCACACTAAAGTGTTTTTAATGAGACGGCACCCACCTTTTTAGGCCATTTCTGCAGCCACCTACCAAACTGACCTATTTTACGCAACGTAAAGCCAAGTGCTCATGGTGATGTAACACTTTCATATGAAGGTAATTAGGCTTCCCAGTGGGCATGAGTCACCACTGTGAGTCTCTGAGCCCGATGTTCCATGTCCTTGCCCAAAATATTCATTCATAACATGAATGCATGACTTCACTGATCTCCAATATTCTTTCATTTGTCAATATTCTCCCAATAAAAGTAGACGTTGGGTAAGTAGTGATGTTTTTTAAAGGATAAGTTGCGGTGAAATTCACACAAATGCTCAATTACACATAGGTTTTGAATTCTCCATAAATACAGTCCACTGGTTTAATGACTGCACCCAGAGTTACAAAAGATGTCTTATGTAGCCTCAGCACAAGAATTTAGTTTGGAGTGAGCATTACTTTCAGTTGGAGAACATGTAAACACTGTAAAGTAAGAATCTGCAGTTTCCACACTGACCTTCTGACACATTTGAATAAGTCTTTAATGAGTTGATGTTTGCAACTATAGTTTAGCCTTAAACATAATTATTCTTCCCTTTGTTTTAATTTTTTGATTTTCTCGGCCTCTCTTCCTCTGTTCCACAACGTAGCTGCAGATCAATAAACCAACTGGAAGTGTAGCTTAGGACCACGAGGAAATAAATAACCCACAGGAGGGAGCCAAGTTTTCCCAATTTGAAAGATGTGTAGACATTTCCAGAGGGTTCACCTTCTTTTAATAGATTTACACACAATTCTTGATTTATTTAAAGTGTGCATTTTCACCACATGTATAAAATGTTACCTACTGTATATTTAAGAAATGCTCCTTATAGGCATCAGTGTAAAGCTGTGTTTCAGAAACGGTTGGCTGTTCTTCAGTTCTTACATCAATAATAATAAATTAATAAAGCTTGTGGTTTGTAATTTAAAAAAAAACCTCAAGTATGTGCAGGCTGCGTTTCAGATTTGTTGCACAGAGAGACACTTCAAAGGTAAGCGGCATTTGCACGGAAAAATTTCCATCTTCACTGCGGTTAATGTTTGCTCTCACATGAGCTCCTTAGTTGCTATGGCTACTGATATTTTGCTTGTCCTCCTCCCCATGTCTGTCCTCTTGGCAAATGAATTGCTGAGGAAGCCCGTGGGTGGGGTCTGCATCTTAAATATAGAGACCTGTTGAACAGACACAGAGAGGAGACAAAGAACAGCTCATGTCAGATTAACAATCTTTATTCTATTGTGACATACAGTTGATGGAGCAGGTTGGTATCAATGCAACTAAGTGAAAAGAGTAATTTGAAAAACAAAAGAAAAAGAAAAAGATGCTGAGTCTAAGTTTCAAGTCATTGTTTCCTAGTGGTGAAAGGGAAGGGGGAAGCAAGCAGACCGGAGTACCAAGACCAGATTCTTTTAGTTTTAGTAATGACCACATGGTAACAGCCACAAGCGTAGACTGTGTCCATCTCAAGTAGAGGCTGTGTGGGCCTCTCTAACCTCCAAAAGGATTTGCATAATCAAAAGATCTGGACTCATAACAATCTCATTATACCAAGTATTTGTCTTGATCTGCTTTACATAAATTAGGTGGTGTGGATCTGCGAGCACACGTGTCTAATCCTATTGAAACAGACGATAACCTGTTATAGCGGGACAGACTGCATTTATGGTATACATACTGCATTTCTGAAGGGCTTTTCTAGTCTTGTTGACCTACAAAGCGTACTTACACTACAAGTTGCATTCACAAACACATTCAAACATCACTTTCCACAGTTATTTATTTACTCTGTCATACACACACTCGTGCAGGGTTAATGTAGGCTTCAGACCTGTGATACTTCATTTGTGGAGGTCTTTGGATCAAACCTTCCAACTGGCATAACAGCTGTGCTACCTCCAAAGATATGTTCCCTCCCCCTCAGTTGAAGGTGTGCATGTGAAAAACTAAAACCAGTAAAAGGGTCCTGCTTATCCTCTAAACTGGATTGTGCTAATCTACTAATTGAGAGACATTTACATAACTGCGTCAATGCTGCTGCAGTTAGGCAATTACAAACCCTCATTTCCTTTCAGTGTGATTTCTAGTCTCGTTCCCAGACTTGAACTTTAATCTCAGTCCTTCCCTCGAGTCCTGTTGTCTTAAATGTCCTTTAATAGTCTGTTCTCTTTCCTGTTTTACAGGGTGCCCCATTTTGAGCATTATCTGACCTTTAATGTTTCTTTTGAGCTTGTTTGTTCGTCTGTTTTCCTTTACTTGTACGTTTTCAAGACAATGGCACTTTGTTGTAACTGTTACCAAATAGATTCAATTCAAATTCTGGTTTCAATTTCAATTCTCAGAATAAAATGCTAAATTAAATTTAAATCATAAAAACTGTATCCAGTTTTTGTTTCTTGGTTTTACAGAACAACCAATACTTGTCTGTAGTTCTTGTCTCCAGAGATCATGCAGTGGCGTATGGGTCATGTGATTACACATTATTATTAGACAAACACTGAATCTGATTGTTGTTATGTGTAAGCACCTTATACTTGGACATACCCACAAATATGTCAGGGTACTGCCATTGTTTCTCCCACATAATTACTTTATAACTCTTTATTACATGTATCCAAATAAATGTAATTCATAATAAAAGATGAATGTGCAGTTATATCTTATTGTGATTTTGTAAAGTTGAAAAAGGGCAATTTGATGAGGTTGTCAGAGTGATTATATTAAAAATGTTTAGTGTTGTTGTTTTTGTTCAGACGGACAGCATGTGATGTACCGCCATCTCCCGGTGGAAAACCTACATTGCGTTTTTACTCTCAAAAAGAAAAATGGTGCAACATTCTTAAACAAAACCAAGAAGATCAAAGAAGCCTCGAGCTCGGATTTGTTGGCTTTTTCCGAGAGCTCGACCCTGAACTCGTTGGCATGTGCGGAATGACCTTTAAACGGCAGCCGCGTGCAGGTGATTTATTTTTATCTGAATGAAGCACGTGAAGTCTCGACGCTTGATTATTCTTGACTCAGAGTAAATATTTGAACTTCCTGCTTCCGCAGCCAATCAAATCGCGCTTTTCAAAGCGAGTCGTTAGTCTTATCCAATGAGAAGGCGGCCAGTGAATAAGTAGGCGTGGACGTGGCCGGGAGCAGCTGAGTGGTTTTGTTGGGAGTTTGACACCGCAGAGGACGAGCCGATCTCCCGAAACGCCGCTGGAAGAATGACTTGGGACACTAATTAACGAAGAACGGGGCACAGCTCAGGAAGACGTTTTATTTGGAGTGCACCAGAACTTTAAACTGGTATTTTTGATGCAAAGGTGAGCGGAGCGATGTGATTGTTAGCATTGGCTACGAAATCGCCGCTAACGCTACAGTCTTTAATGATTAATGTGTTTTATAACACGTCGGTCACGTAAATATTACATTGCGCTATAGTTGGGGAAATAAGAATCACCGGCAGGTAAATTAGAAGCCCACTGTGACTGGAAGTGAGCGTTATCGGACACTTGCAGTCAAAGATGTCACCTTCTGTTTACAGCTGCTCGCGGCTCAGACGACGGCGTCCAAAATAGACTAAAACAGACACTGGCGCTGATTAAAGCTCTGCACAAATAAGCAAAACTAGATATTTCACATGGTCATGTAGGGATCGAGCCGATTCAGGAAGAAAAACTGTCTGTGTGGAGGAGAGCGGATCCGAGATGAAAGTGACTGACGTTTTCATCTCTGAACCCTGATGTCACACGGGATTTCTTTATTTATTTCGAGCCTGCTACGTAGAGTAAAATCACAACAAGAGTCGTCCATCTGAACATAACGTTCTGGGGGAAAACCTAAAAGTTATCTTCAGGTCCAAAGAAAAGTGAAAAAGTGCCCTTTTTAAATCACGTGTCACACTTCAGTTGGTGTTGTCCACTTGGATCACTGTTCCTCTGTTTTTCCCTAAATCCATAGTGTGCAAATAACATTTTTTTTTTTTTTTTTATATAGGGATTTCGACAAGAACATTTGCATTACATAAACTGATATAGGTCTTCCTTTGGTTTGTTTGCTGTGTTTTCAGCCATGGAACTGTCATCCAATGGTGACGCAGCTGCCCCAAAACTCCAAAACTCACCAACCACCATGAGGCCAGGCTCTTCCTCCATTACCACGGCAACCCCAGACTTTCAAAAACCTAAACTCAGCATGCCAACACCTCCAGCCACACCCTCATCTTCTCCCTCCACCGCCTCCCCCCGGACTTCTCCAGGTCTTCTTTCCCGCTCTTCCTCTCTGTCCACGCCGACATCCTCGCCGCTCCGCCAGCCGGTTAGGAGTTTCTCTCAGTTGGGCAGATCTCAGCTCAATGCAGCCTCCACAGGAAGTCTCCTAACGGGATCCTCTGCAGCTGGAGGTGCTGCCATAGTGCCACAACCACCACCTCCCACTCCTGCCACACCTGAACCAGGTGAGAATCGAAACTCAGACCTTTGACGTGAAAGAAAAGCCATGCGACATTCAGGTGTCTCCATGACAACCGTGGACGTTTTCCACAACATGTAAAGCAGTCTCTCCCATTTTGTTGACTTGCAGGGAAAAGCCTGTCTAACATCCATGTTTCTGTTTACTTATTTTTCTTTTTTAACTGACTGAATGTGTGTATATATGCTTCACACGACGTCATGTGTCTTAGCTGTACTGGAAACAATGCATTCGAATCTGTCAAATGTCTTTGCAGTGACATCAGGACATGTAAATATTCAGCATTACTGGAAAGTCTGAAATCTGACACCAAAGTAATTTCAGTAGGACCACAGTTTCCATTATTGGCTGTCTGGAAAAATAAACTACCCGTAGTATGTACCTGGAAATATCAGCTTTGCCAATAAGTTTGAGAGGAATTGAATCACTATCTGTGTTGCATGAGAGAAACCAGCAGCTGTCTTCGATTGTACTAAACAAACAGTTATTTTAGGGCTCAGGCAGAGGGTTAAAGCATGAGTCTACTTCAAGTCACTTGATATCAGGAGTATTTTCTTTGGCTCCCTGAGACGTAGGCAAGCTGCCGCATCACTTTCCATTATTACTTACCGTTAGTTTTGAATCTTGGAAGAGTTTCCATCCACCGTCATTTGTGCTGAGAACAACAAATATCGCTTCTTACTTTTACGCAACAGGAAGCAGATGTTTTCTGGGGCACTGGGATTTGAGAGAAGCAGAAAGAGGAGGATGATTAAAAGACGTTGGTCTTATCAAGGCCGAAGCTGCTGCTGGAAGGGTCTGATTCAGGCTGTGGCACTAGTTCTTGACAACTGCAACACTGGCTGGCATCAGTTTGCTTATTTTGGTTTGTCTGGACTAGGTGGTATTTAAAGGCAGGGGCCTTCTTTAAAAAAAAAAATAAAATAAAAATAAGTCAAAACAAATATAGAGCAAAAAATTTGCATAATGGTCCCCACAATTTAAGTAGAAATGCAACTTTTGTTGCTATCAACATCACCACCAGGGATTTTGAAGAGCACTTTCGTATCAAGCCACACTAAGACAAACACTGACTAGTCATTTTTACAGGTTTTAAGATGAAATGGCTATTTTCTGTTTCAGAGGAGCCAGAGGATGAGAGCAGTTTGGAGGATTTGGAGGCAAAAGCCAAGTCTGGGGATGCGAAAGCACAAACAAAGGTCAGTGGCGACAAACATATTGCAAGTACTGTTAAAGTGACTTTGTGATGGACGCAGCAAATCAGCAAAGTCAGGAAAAATACTATCTAGAGTTGTGTATTAAAAGCAAGGATAGGTCAGTGAGTCACAGATATGCTTGTCTGGCAAGTTTAATATTTTGTGTGTGTGTGTAACACCAGATGGGGCGTTACTTCCTTGCCCTGGCAGAAGAAAACGATGAGGAACTCAACAACTGCACAGCCGTCACATGGCTGATTCAAGCTGCTAAACAGGGCCGCAAGGACTCTGTCAGACTGCTGCAGCACTGCTTGCTCTCTAGAAAAGGTAGAAAAACTAAAACGTAAAAAATGAAGTACAAATGTGGGACTCTTGTGGACCTGCAGTTTTGTCTTCTCGTGTCCTTCAGGCATCACTTTGGAGAACTTTGAGGAGGTGAAGAAGTTGTGCACGGAGACACGATTTGAGAGGGGAGTCAGGAAGGCGGCTCTGCTCATGTACTTGAAGTTGAACCCAGAGAAGAAGAAGTCGGTGGCTGTTTCTGAGTTGCTGGAGAATGTTGAACGTGTCCACTCAGAGCCAGGTACAAGAGAGAAACTCAGTCTTGGTAGATTTAAAAAAGAAAGAAACCCAAACGTTGTCTGTCTTCCTTCTGCAGGAAAACCTGTCTCCCCTGGTCCTCTTAACAGCTCTGCTAAGAAACAAAGGCGAGTTTTGGAGACTATGGTGAGCAGTGAAGGTATGTGCAGCCTCAAACGAGGCTACTCATATCGTTCAGGTGTGGTCATCGAAGGAGCAAAAATGACAAACAAAAGCTGCGGTGACACAGAGGGATTTTCTTTCTGTCCTGCCTTGCAGCCACTTCCCATGTGGGTCTCGACGACTTTGTCGAGATGACGAAGAGGTACGCTCAAGGAATTGCACCGTCACCAGTTATGGCTGCTGCAGCAGACGACGACGATGATGATGATGACATCACAGTGAAGAATCCAGATGAACTACCTCTGCATCAGAAGGTGGGACATTTCTTTAGTGCTGATCTGCTGTCGTTCTGGACTCGCGCTCTCTTCTCTTCCTGCTAAAAGTTCAGTTTATGTCTGGAAAAGTGGAACAAACAGTTCAAACCTCCTCTGAAATGTTCCCATTTTTATTCATATAAGGTCCTTTTTTTTTCCCCACCACTGTTTATAATCTGTTAATCCTTTTGCTCTTTTGATATTTATAGTCAGCCAGGCTTTTCATTAATGAGATCAATTTTTTTTACTTTCGTATTGATTGACTAATAATGTGAGCAAACTGATTTTTTTTTTTTTTTCTTTTTCTTTTTTTTTTTTAATTGTAACAAATTGCAACGCCCATTTACATGAGGAGGTCAAGAATTTACAAAATTATTGAAAAGGCTAACAATCCCCTTCGAGCAAACAGTTATTAACTATACGGAGGAATTTCTCACGTTTTAGTCTGTTTAGTTTAATAAATAAGGACTGATTTTCTTGTGTAGAAGAGGCAGATGACGCATTGCCAGAGAAATGGTATTGAAGGCATCAGGACCTGGTTCGTGTTCTCATCCAGTCGCTGTTGTCTCCTGTGTTTCCCACCAGCTGCTGAAGTTCCCGCTGTTCGCCCTGCTGGAGATTACAGAGCATCTCATCGAATGGGCGTCGCGAGCTGGGATGCAGTGGCTCAGCGCCCTGATCCCCACCCACCACGTCAACGCGCTTATCTTCTTTTTTATCATCTCCAATCTCACAATTGAGTTCTTCATCTTCCTCATCCCTCTGCTGGTTTTCTACCTCTCCTTCTTCTCCATGGTCATCTGCACACTACGCGTGTTTCAGGTTGGTGATGAATCCCACTGCTCTCTCAATGCTGAAACCAGTGCAAACAAAAGTTGGTTGACTTGCTCTAGATCAGTACAGTAGATGTTTATTCTCAGGGGGTAGACAGAAATTGAAGAATAAAAAGAAAACAACAAAAAAATGTCTCTGCAGAATTCCAAGGCGTGGGAAAATTTCCGTGCACTCACAGACCTACTTGCCCACTTTGAACCTGGTCTTGATCTGGAGCAGGCCGAGACCAACTTCGGATGGACACACTTGGAACCGTACTTGTAAGTTTATCTCTGTTTACATTAAACTCACATGTAAAATGAATATTGATTTATGGGTCCGCAAGTGGCTTTTATGTGTCTGAGGTGACTACCGGCTTAAAAACTCTGACATGAACCAACCCTGGACATCGCGGTCTGAAAATCTGTTTTTGAAGGGTCCAGTGACGTCACACACCCAGATCGGTTCTCGTTATGGCCGTTCATCTTCACATCGGTCTGCATTTCCTGTACTTGTGACGTGGATAGCTCAAAGCTGTGCACCAATCTAAAAAAAGACCCCCAGCAGAGGAAGGGAAGGGAGTCAAGCGGCTCATCCTGCAGCCTAAAATTAGACTTGGCACTACAGCGCCACACAGATGTTTCAGTTATGGCTCAGGAAATTGCCTCAGCTTTTGCGTTGGTGGGGGTTAGTAATGTTTGGAGCAGAATAAGCAGACTTATTACTTTCTTCTTCTCAGGTACTTCCTCCTCTCTGTGGTCTTTGTGGTCTTGTCGTTCCCTGTGGCTGATAAATCCTAGATCCCCTGCTCAGAGCTGACAGCCATTGCCCTCTTCTTCACCATCACTGCCTTCCTCAGCCTCCATGCCTCAGCTCAGCTCTTCGCTCGTAAAGCCCTCCTAACAGAGGTCCTCTCTGGAGCGTGCTCTCTCACTCAGCTCCTGCCAGACTCTCTGTGGTTCCTCAGGATACTTGGGATGACATTTATCACGGTGCCGCTTGGAGATGTAGTGGTGTTAAACGTGGGGATGCCATGTCTGCTGTACGGACACCTTTTCTATCTCCTCTTCCGTATGGCGCAGCTGAGAGGCTTCAAGGGCATCTACCTGTGCCTGGTGCCTTACCTGGTTTGCTTCACCTGGTGTGAGCTGTGCTTGGTGTTCCTAAATAATGCCACAGTCATAGGACTCATCCGGACCTCTGTGGGCTACTTCCTCTTCCTGTTCGCCCTACCTATACTGTCACTGGGCCTGGCTGCTATGCTCATGATCCAGTTACTGAAGTGGTTCCTGACCCTGGAGCTAACCAAGATGGTGGTCACAGTGACGGTCTGCTTCGTGCCAGTGGTCCTGAGACTCTGGACTCGATTCAGCCTCAACCCCATTGTGCTTTTCCGGTCTCTGTCACGGAGCAGCATCGTCAAGCTCATCCTGGTGTGGCTCAGCGCGGTGGTGCTCTTCTGTTGGATGTACGTCTACAGGTCCGAGGGCATGAAGGTGTATAACTCCACCTTGACGTGGCCTGAATACAGCAACCTCTGCGGGCCTCTGGCCTGGAAAGAGTCCAACATGGCCCAAACTCAGATCCTCTGCTCTCATCTCGAAGGACACCGCGTCACCTGGACGGGCCACTTCAAATATGTGCGCGTGACTGACATCGAGAATGGGCCGCAGTCGGTCATCAACTTGTTGCCTGTATTTGTGGGGAACTGGATGCGGTGCCTGTACGGCCAACCTTATCCCCGGTGTGATGAGGAGAGAAACGCCACGGCCGAGTCCCAGCCGCTGCCGGCCCCTGCTCCTCCTCCACGAGATCCGCTGTGTAAGCTTAAGAAACTAGCCAAGCACGAATGCCACGTCAAACGCTTTGACCGCTACAAGTTTGAGGTCACACTGGGCATGCCGCTGGAGAGGAAGGCCAAGAATGGTACGATCATAGAGGACGAGGACGCCACGAAGGACATTGTGCTGCGAGCAAGCAACGAGTTCAAATCTGTGCTCTTACACTTAAACACCGGCAGCTTGGTGGAGTTCAGCACCATCCTGGAGGGACGTTTGGGCTCCAAGTGGCCTGTGTTTGAAATGAAAGCCATTCACTGCCTGTCGTGCGGCGACGCCAACATTCCCACCCGCAAGCAGGTCAAGATCGAACATGACTGGAGGCGCACAGCTCAGAACGCCCTCCAGTTCAGTTTCGACTTCTTCTTTAATCCCTTCCTGACCGCTCGGCTAGACCAGCACTCGGAGACGGAGACTGAAGTGGCGACGGTGGAGGACGGGTAGAGAGAACAAAGAAAAGACGCGTCAAAGTGAAAATACACTAACGATTGTACGACACAATCCTTAACTGCAATATTGTTGAGATACTGACAGCGGCCGAGCGAACAGGTCCTCAGGCATTTGTGATATCTGAAATGTTTGTGTTTTTATAGCTTTTGAGCCAAAATGTAAATATGTGGTAAACTGTAGAAACACAAATTAACAGTTTTACTGACAAATGCTACATTGGGAAAGACATGTAAACATCTCTAGTTATTATTTTAAGCTTTTTTGCCTTCTCACCATACCCAGTCTGTTAATCAAATCAATTTATTTGTCATCACATGACACACTCTGTGATAACAATGATCAGTATTAAGATTAATCTGTTTATCACAGGAATAGCTGTACTCTATTATTTCGCCTGCAAAAGTTACACAACCTCCCTCTTTTTTTCTTTTTCTTCCCTTTTAAAAAAAAAAAAAAAAAAAACAAGTGTAAGAGTTTTTGCTGTGAAGCTGAATTATTTAACATTTACAGGACGTGTCCCGGCTGAAGTGGTTGGTTTTAAGTGCCTTAAAAAGATGTTATACGTATTTTGAGAAGGAATAGCCTAAATCTACTTTACTGTAAAAGTTGCTACAACTACAACTGAGATGTTTCACCAGCTGAATGTTTGTTTATCTCTGGCCTCTGTTTTCTTATCTTGTGTTCTGCTCTTCATTTCCTGTAGTTTTCGTTTCCATCTCTGCTGTGCAGGGATTTAAAATAATGACCATTTAAAGTCCCTGAGTGATGATGTGGTGTAATTTTAGGACGTCACTACTGTTTTCTATACTGTGACCTATAAATATGACGAAACATTGGCTTTTTGTTATTTTCATTCAACGTGAAATGCATGTTACTCATCTTAAACACACAATTGAAGATGATGGTGTCAGTTCATTTCAAAGCCAGACGGAGACAAATTATGCGAACAACCGTGCGTGCAGAAATTCAAACTTACAGTTTAGAATCATAATTCAGCCTAACGGACATGGTTTAGACTGTGGGAGGAGGTGCAAACGCTGAAGGAACCCAGCTGGGGTTTGACCCTGAACAAGGTAGGAGACTTTGTGAAGAGCACGGCTGTTCGTGTGCATGCCGTTTTATTTTGGGAAAGCTGATAAATTACCTGGTAATGTTACCTGTTAGATTGCCCAGAGAGGATGCGTAATGTGTACAACCACACGTGTTCTAGTTCTAATAACTCTTCTCTCTACATGTAAAGTGAACTAAACACTAGGTGGCGGCTGAGACTACACAACTGAGGGTGCAGAGTAAAAGTCCTGCTTTCCAACTTTACACAGTCGATTGTCGCTATAAATGTAAACTTCCAATAAGAGTCACAACTGCATCCTATTGGATGCCATTTTGTTGAATTGTTTATTCAGAAAAAAGCATATTAACATTATTTATAACTGTCCATTTAACAATCATGTCAAAATATATTAAGAAAAAAATGTGATTCAACATTAGTTGGATAAGGATGTGATGTACAACTCACAGATGTTTTAAAGAAAAGAAAAGGCTGCATTTTTTTTATAACATAATGTTAATCAGTGAAAAAGGCTGAAGAGAGGAAAGTACCATCTCTGCTGTAGCTTTGGAGGCAATCAATACAGACAAAATATTGGGTCTGCAAGTACTTTTTTTTTTTTTTTTTTAAACACACGCACACACACATGTCAGAAACAGAGTGGATATATGCAGACACAATTGAGGCCCCGTAATAATTTTTTTGTTTGTTTTTACTTGTAGAGCACAACATATACCAGAAACATTCCCCATTTTTCTTGGTTCTCAGTTTCAGTGAGTAGAAACTGACACGTGGACAGCTTCATTCAAAATGGACGTGTGCGTGTATAAACCGAACACGGGTAAACATGCTTCAGTGTCCAGGGACACAAAATAAAGTTTGGAGGGCTGGCCATCTACAGTTACTCGTGCTGCGAGGAGCCCCGGGGCCCCGGAAGCCTTTGTACAGCTGGCTCTAGAGGGTTAAAAAGGCAGCCAAGTCAGTTTGTAGATACTTAGGCTAAATTCGTTTGACATGCAGCATCTTTTTGTTTGATTGTTAAAAGTATTAACTGTTTGTTTTGTTTTTTTTCTCCTCCATTATCCGAGTTTAACATATCGTATGTTGAAGCAGCACACAACACAGCCCAGTATCGGAAGCAGAAACCACGGAGAAGTACGGGCGCGTTTCAGCAGAAAAAGCCTTCCTCGCTGAAACGCGCCGCGTGTTGTAATAATCCATGAACTTCTGCTCCTACTTTTAGGCCTGCGAACTGTTTAACCTCACCGAGGACACCCCGGCCGTCAGTCTACTCTCCTAAATCAGTGAGGCATCTGGTGCACTTGAATTGAGGGGAGGATCACAAGTTCATCCTTGTACATCACACATATTTCACGTTGCCATCGTCATCATAATCACCATCAAATGACATCAGTTAACAAGAAGTTACAAAAACAGCATCTGATGCGAAATCAAAGAAACACCATGTTATATAAATGCCCCATTTCTCATCAGTGCTGCTGGTAGACAAAGGATTTTGTTACACAAAACAGTGGGCAGGGGATAAGAATAGGCTTTGCTCGCTCAAATATAAACAAGAGGAGAGGAGGTGGAGAAAGGAAAAAGAGCCTGTGGAGATAAAGAAAAGACAAGACAAAAAGAAATGTCTCTCTGGTCTGGGGAGGGCTTATCCCCCTTCAGAAGCTGAGTTGTAGTGATCGACACACGGTCGAGCACAATCCACAGGTGAACAACTCAGAAATCCACAGTTATGTAATCCATAATCCTCTGCGTGATCTAGACGGTTCCCTTTCTAGCCCTGTCTATGTCCTTTTAGTTCTGGGAGGCTGAGGAGGAGGTGGAGGAATAGATGTGTGCATGTATTCTGATGTGTGTGTTAGGCAACTTCGTGGGTTGTTGAGAGTGTGTGTGCATGATAATAATGTACATTCTAGCATAGTTGTGTGTTTGTGTGTAAACTCAGTTGAATCCGCCGCTGACATCTGCTCATTAATGCATCTCAGAGTTGAGTTTGTCCTGGAAGATGTACAGGTTGTTGGTGGCGGCAATGGCAATGATGTTCTCAGTCGGGTGCCAGGCTGTGTGGAGGATCTTCTTGGTGAAGTCCAGGCTGTCCACACTGATATCGTCCTTCCGGCGCTTGCCTCCGGCGGCACAGACCCTCCGCGGCTTCAGGACAGCTCTGGGTTTGCTGCTCTCCCTTGATGCCTCCAGGGTCACGTCGCGTTTGGTGTTGCGGTCGAACATGCGGAAGAAGTTGTTGTAGGCTCCAGTCATGATCACGCTGGACAGAACAGGAGGGGAGACCTGGTCACAACAGTTTTATCATCATTTCTTCCTCATTTTTAAATGTTGTCCAGGATAAGTTGATAAAGTTAAACTCTGGGTAAATTACAGTCATAGACTTGAACATTTTCTTTTTTCTTTTTTCTGCTGAGTACAGAGAACTATTGAGCAGTTATTTGAAGTAATCGAGAGGTCGAGAGGTCCGAAATGTTGCCAAGACAAAGTGCATGGTGGTCGACCCCAGAAAATCAAGGTTCCTGACCAACTCCATCATCTAAAGGGTTAGGAGGTTTAAGCTGTTGAGCACTTTAGTATTTAGATTCCGTCACAGAATTAATAAAGAAACCAGTGCATCTGTCTAGTAGATAAGGTTTTCTTTCTAGATCTCCTCCACAGTGCACTTTTCTCCATCCACCAGCTTCCTGTTCTCCCACTTCTTGTTGCAGAAACACCACTTTAGGATGATATCACCGTGGTAATTTATGCAAGAACGGTTTTACAAACAATCCACAATGAAGGCTTGATTGGTTCAGTGCTTCCCTTTGGTTCTCCCGGCTCTACAAAGGGATCCTGAATAAAGCAATCAGGGTACTTGTCTGACTTCACCTTGGCTGAGAACACAGGTCCAGAGCTCGGAGTTGTGTATAGATCAATGAGGGGATAAATATGAATTCAGTAATTTTTCTCTTTACACACACATGATCTGCAAACCCCTTCAGTGCATATATGAAAATGTTTTACTTGTCTCTACATGCAACATCTGGTTTTGGTTCTGAAATACAAAGACAGAACAACAAAAAAAACACAGAACACATGACATTAGGTACCTGTCAGAGCCGTTCCAGGCACACTCAAACTTGTCAAAGATGCAGTCGTTCTCATACAAGGAACACAACTTGCTGCGGAGGTAATCATGAACCTGAAAGAATACACACACACACTTAAAATGAATTTAGCACACAGTTTCACTCCCAGGTGCTGACTCTCAGTGTGCTATAATATAACTAAAAATGGAAGCATAACACAAACCTCCCCGTTGGCAACACTATTAAGAAAGAAGACAAGCCCACAGCAGCACCGGGGCAAGCAGCACATTTTACCCTGAGCATTTTTCCATTACATTTAATCCATTAACATCCAGTCCTCTATTATCATCTCCTCCAAGGGCGTGATAATGAGCTACACATGCAAACACACTCACATTCACTGAATAACTCTTTCCCTTGCGCGTCCATCCAACCTGTCTGTGTCAGCACTGTGTCGGCTAAGTGATGCAAGAGCTTGAAATCTACACCTTTGCACAGCCATTGTGCTCTGCATCGAGCCCCCACCTCTCCCTTTCTGCATAAAGTCAGCAGTCAACAGCCGCCTTTCAATCAATAAATGGTCAAGCTGAGGTCGACTCACGGTTGTACATCAAGCCTCTTATGCATCTTTCTGGACAGAGTGAAAAGAGACGCTGTCAGCTGGAATGGAAAAATACTATCTTTTTTCTTTTCTTTTTTTTTAAGAGAGCACAATCCCTGATTTACAGTGCTTTCCCCTCAGAACTGACACAGAATTTCCATGTTCCAGGTGGAATAAGAGTGTAATTTTATAAGGGAAGCGGCTTAGCCCTGAAATCCGTTTTCATCCTTTTATTGCCTATCAATTCATCTACCTGCTTCCATAGTAAGACAGGTGTGTGAGCCAAGTGGAATTACCTGCTTCGTGGCATTAACCTGTCTTAAATGGGATGTGATGCCGTCAGTACGGACGGTCGCTATGTGCAACATTTTAAGAAGATACAAACAATCAGACCATAGACTGAGACTTTGCATCAAATAAAGGTTTCTTTGGATCCCGTAGCCTGTTTTCCAGTAGCTGCTGGGGTTGAGATCTCAACTTCAACTAGGCCAAATGAGAACTGGGTTTTTTCTTTTCCTTTTAGAAATGACTCTGTGGTAGATTTCCACCATAGTTTAAGGACACTGTTATGCTGCAGTTGTAAGTCAGCAAACTTACAGCTGCAACTCCAAGTTTCTCCTTTAATTCGTCAACAAAAAAAAATGCAGGTTTTGCATATTTCTTCCAGAGCAGTGGGGACTCCTGCAAGCCTGACATAATCCGTTTATAAACAAAGTCGCTGTTGTCAAGAATTCTGATCAATGGTTGTTTTTTTTGTTGAAATACTGATCAACATAAGTGCAATACGGACTCGTCATTCGTTTTCTGTGGGGTAGAGAAAGTCAGGGTGACTTTCCACCATCAGATCTGTTTCTCTGTATCTTTCCAATCCAAGCTAGTTTGCTGACAACAGTTACTTCTTCTCGTTTATGTCTCAGGATGTATAATTATTTTTTTGTAGCTCATCTGCTGTGAAACTTTGGTGTCAGAAGTTATAGCTCTGATAAATGCACAATTAGACAGTTCTTGGTCTTCCGGTCTTAATCTTTCCATCTTTCCTGAGAGTGCGGTTAATTATCCATGAAAACAGTGAACCACAATAAAGACTGAAGGTTTAAACTCAACATACTGTAAATTTTTTGTTATTTTATCTGCTTTAGAGCCTGAGAAAGAAAATATATCACTTACCGCTGTTGTTGTGGCATGATTTTTTTCATACATTTTTAAATGAAAGTACAACAACAGAAACCTTTTTCATGAACTGAAGTAGTTCTGAGCCTTACTTCCAATCTGTTGCACAATAAAGAGTAACTTACGTCTACTCGTCACTGCTTTTTATACTAATGTAGATGTGTTGAAACTCTATTTTCCCTTTTCCTCTTCATGCAGCATCCTCTGCCACCATCATTTATTCCCTATTCTTCTCTCCTCCTTTCTCCACTCTCAGCCTCTCAAACCCACACCCCTCTTCTCCCTCTATCCCCCTCTTCCTCCTTCTCTGTGCTGCATTGCAGATCTAGGTGCCAGTCGCTGTGTAAGGTATCCCTCCTTCCCGCTTTACTTTATGAGTGGAGGCTCAGCAGCCTATAAATAGGTCCAGTGCGCCTTAGCCTCCCACTCCTGGCTGCCTCAGAGGCCTTCACATATCGGACAGACACACATTCATAAACATACATGTTCACCTACACGCCTGTGGCAGTAATACCAAACCCATAAAGGAGTTAACACACTCAAAAGTGACACAGAGACACAAATGGGACGAAGAAAAGGCTATTCTCTCAGCTTTGTGCTTCATGTTGTAGGTGTGCATTTGCAACTGTTATTTACTGTTAAGATTTGCTAACACCGTTTATGATAATGGTCGCTGTTTTAGTGCAAAATGTTAAACATGAGCATAGAGGGGGTGTCTACTGATTCAACAAAAATGAGAAGTATTTTCTTTTGGTGGCAATGAATTCAATAATCCTTAAAAAAGTTTGGACGAATGTAACCATTGGTGAGTACGGTGCCTCTGTGAGGGAACTTTCTACCCTCGATTTTCTCTCTACAACTCTGCATATTCTCCAGGATGTCCTCCTTCATTAGGGGGACTTTTATTAACGCAGCAGGACGGACAACACAAGTGTAATTCCAGTCACAATTACACAGACACACCAGGCTCCGTGCAGCCCTGCCAGCCAGCTGTCTCGTTTGAGCTCCAGAAAATACTTTGTTGAGCTTGCATGCGAACTTTTCCTCTTTCATTTATCAATACAGCCAGTTTTTCGAAATGCATTTCATTCAGTCGTCGCAGATGAAACCGTAACGTCCACTGTAAACATAGAGCTGCTCTTTGTTTACCGCCCTGCTTCTTGAAACTACCCAAATAATTTCTGGTGCTTTAGCAATTTGTGGAGCAGCATGTGGTGAAGCTACGATAATAACCTATCTGTATATCTGTAAAGAATTGTTAGTGTTTCTTTTTACATACAGTGCTTTTACAGTGCCTGGTTTTTGTCAGGTATGGTCAGCGCTCACCTGGTATGTCTCCAGGGGCTTGTTCTCCATGTTGAGGTCCCACACTTTGGCGGTCAGGTAGTCTCTGGTGAGCAGGTAGCGACCACTGTGACTGAACTTCACGTCTGACACAGAGGAGATAATCTCAGAGAAGAAGGAGCGAGCGCTGGGGTCTTCCGGCTCCTCAAACACTAAAGAAGGAAAGATTGATGAAGCGAGAGGATGGTGAGGGCATTTAAGCCAAATGCTGAGCAGACACAGTGCAATCACATGAGGATGGTCTTTATTTCAACAACAGAGATAAAGGGATGTCTCCAGTGATGACTGTAATATACACACAAGGAGACAATCCAGAGAACTCATTTATCTTTATGCAGAGGGAGATTAATTAAAATCCATATCAAAACAGACATTGAAAAACCCAAGTGAAAGCTGTAGCTGCTTGTTAAGTGCAGCTTGCGCAGTAACACTGCACTAGTGACTCATGGGAAGAGCTGTAAATCAAATTGGGAAAAAAAAAAATCAACCAGAAGAAGAGGGCGAAAAGAAAAACAGCAAGAATACAATGGGTCTTAAATTAGAGACTAAATGTACCATGAACTGATTCTTTGGCTCTTAGGTGACAGAGATTTATGGAGAAAGCAACCCTGCTCTATATTAATGATGAAAAAAAAAAAACCTGGGGTAGGAGGAAGAATTTAACAAGGAGTAAAGGTGGAAAAGAGATGCAGAATGTTGTGCTCCTACACGGAGAGGAATTCTTACACTTTAGATTTGATATGACTCACCCAGCAACATCAGCTTAATGAGGTCTAGGTTCAATAAGTTTATATGGAATACACGGCACGTAGTGCTCCCAAATACACAACTACACACAAAAATAAAAAAAGTGATCGACTGTGACGGAGCAGGTGTGGGACTTTCATGGGAACAGGTAAAAAAAAACATACCATGTGAGGTTGAAAGTTGAGCTTTGAGCAGCATACGAACATGCTCTCATGTTCAGCTGGTAAAATGTTGCACGTTCCAGTTGTCCTCACACAATTAAACGAGACACAAATTGGGCAAGTTGGGAATACTTGTTTCCACTGAGGATGCTGAAAGGTTGGTGCGTTTGTGGATTTTTTTTTTTCTGGTTATTAACAGGATTAGTTGCAAAGTGTGAAAAGGACGTGACTAAAAAATTCTAGAAATGTTTAGAAAACTGTAAATGTCAACCTTGAAGTGGATCTAATAATATATATATCTGTTCACCAACGTTAAGCTTTGTTTAGAAGATTGGAAGTTTTTATAACATGTTTAGAAATGCTTTGGAAAACAGAAAGCATCAAAATAAATCTTGCTTTCCTCATTTTAACCTCCTGAAGACTGTGGGTTCTTACGGTGTTCTGTGTCTCAGCGGGTTTACTTACGTTTGGAGTGCCTGTCACAAAGCGCTGCTTCTCTCATGTCACAGAGGCGCAGGCTGCCTTTGCTGCTGCTATAGACAAACAAGTTACAGTGGTGGGGGTGAAACTCAGCCGCTGTGATCACCTCCGTCAGATCCTCCATGTTGGCTGGTTTGATATCCACAATGTCTGATAAAAAGGAGCACCGCTCAGGGAAGTAGCAGAAAATCAGTTTCACAGGACTATTTTTATCATATTTATTGAAACTCTCTGCAAACATCTATATTTTTATTCATGTAAAAGCCCACACGGGCCTGTAAACCACACACAAAGACTAAACATCAGTGTATGGAAATATAAACATCGCCCACACATTGTAAATTATATATAGCAGGATAAAGCAAACCAATAAAAATATATCTTGGGGGCATTGTTGGGAGAAAAGTAATTCAATATTCAGATAAATTGTAATAATATAAATTTGGTCTGGGTTAGGAATGTGACTGCTGTGTGTTGAGCTGGATTACAACTCAGAAAGGAGCTAAAATATTTATGTTACTTCTGAATTATTCATTAAGGTAAATTTTCAGTCCTTAAGGAAAATAGTCCCCTCCCCCAACACTTTGTATCTTTGTGCATTTCCTTATACAACAAAGTAGGATTTGCAGGGTGGAAATTTTTTCCCGTGACTGTGTGTGTGTGTGCGTGCGTGCGTGCATGTGTGTGTGTGTGTGTGTGCTGGAGGGGGGATTGTTACTGAGCATTTGTGAGCATCTAGACTACGTGTGAATGTTTGCATCAATTATCTGTGTCCTTGTGCTGCACTCCTGCTCTTTTTTTACTCCAGAGCAGGTGTGTGTGAGTGTGTGTGTGCGCGAGAGCGCGTGCGTGCGTGTGTGCGTGTGTGCGTGTGTGCGTGTGTGTGTGCAGGCGTTTGTATTCATCACTTCTGGTCACTGCGCGTACACAGCAAACCACAGAGGATACTGAAACTGCGGTCAGTGATGTCCAGATGCCAGAGATTGATCCTCAGGTCATCAGCTGACATGTAGGTCTCGTAGTCGGAGTTGACGGAGATGGAGTTGACGTGGTAGGTGTGGGCATTGGCAAATACTCGCCGAGGGCTCACCTCCACCATCAGGTCCATGGGCTTCAACACTGGCACCTGGAAAAGACACACACAGCAGTGTAACGTCCCTTCTGTCTGCTTAGAAGAAGAAAAATTACTATTAGAAACAGCAAGTATATTTAAGTGATATCATTTTATTGTATCATAAATGAATAGTTAATGCTATGCTTCCTTTCACATCAATAATACATAACCTGTAGAATAATAACAGATTTTCTTGATAACAAAATCACGAGCCAATTCCATATTTGACTTTAAGCTTTTTTGGGGGTACATTTTCATACACATACATATGTATGAAACATATACGGTACATACATACATATGTTGGCATATATTTATATCTTAATCCAGAATATGCATGCTTTACTTTACCACAGTAGCAGCCCAAACACTATACACGCACACACGCATTCTCAGACTTCTACAATGACAGATGCACTGTAAAAGCAAATGTACATCGTGACATGCTGTGACTTACTGACCTTTAGCGTTCAACTGCCAATAGAAACGCTGATGCTTTGACTTATTTAGCTCCAATGCAGATGTTGTGCAGCTTTTCTGTCTAGCTGGAAGTAGAGGATTTCACCACCCCCACACACTCACACTCACACACTGTTCTGTGCCTTGTGCTAGTGACCCATTTTTGTAAATGCAAGCACAGCTGTTTTCAGTGGCCCAGATTTATTGACTAACATTAATTATAAGATAAGATAAGATAAGATAAGATAAGATAAGATAAGATAAGATAAGATAAGATAAGATAAGATAAGATAAGATAAGATAAGATAAGATAAGATAAGATAAGATAAGATAAGATAAGATAAGATAAGATAAGATAAGATAAGATAAGATAAGATAAGAGATGACGGACAGATACCTGCAAGGAGGTGACTGTGGAGATGTCCTTGATGCGGCCCTCCTCATCCTTCAGGTTGTATCCCTCCGGCCGCTTGTCTCGTTCGCTCACCTTCCACAACTTAATGGTCTTATCTGAGAATCATACAGGGTAATTTAGGATAAGCTATGCATGCGATAGACTATTATGCGTGTGTGAGGACAACAAAGAAGGAAAAACACTCACACATGCACTCTGTCAGCTAAAAGTGAATTTTCTCCTTTAATTTGCCAGTGCAGCAGACTTCCACAGGAATATCTGGCAATGTGGATTAATGCAATTGTATTTTAGGGTGAAATAGTTTTGAAAGAAATAGATCAACTACATTTTTTTTCTTATTCCTGAAGAATGGATGATGAACAAAAACACTCAGGTCAGAAATATTTTTTCAGAAATCACATCAGCAGTGTCAACATCTACTGCTGCAGCAGGATCTGCATTTTTAATGCCCTTTTTTATAAATGTATTAATACTTAAAGAAATCAATAACAAGGCTCTTAGGGTAAATCTATAGATCTTGAAGCCATAAACTCACAACATAAACAAAATCTTTAAATGACATCCTTAGATTTGTGAAGCAACACAGGCAGCAGGTCTTTACAATAAAATAAAAGGCCAATGTGTCTTTGATTGTACAAATGCAAGTCTTTACTACACTCTTTACTCACGATGTGAGAAAAAAAACAATCAAACTCATATTTAATCGCTGATAAAACCACAGCTGTAAGGTCAAACTAGCAATTTCCATGAATAATAAACACTTTTTCAACTGAGAGAATAAAAAAATCCCATTTTAATTTTGCCTAAATATTTTTTTTTCATTAAATAGTGTGTGACACCCTCAGACGCTGACCCTATTCATCATATCTTAAAACTGAGCTGCAACCTGACAAACAGCGATGAAGCCCCATCCATTTTAGTCGTGGCAGCTCCAGAGGGCCTCTCTGTTCCAGCCATTTGAAACGTTGGAGAGCCAGATGTGTCACACTCAGCGACCTTTTCAAAACGGTCAGTCATGTTTTAATAACAGGCTCCTCTGAGATGTGTGTGTTTGCGTGTTTCTCTAACCATTGGTGGAGAGGAGGAAGTGTGCAGCGTTCTGCTGAGGCAGCCATCGGATCTTATTGATCTTTTCCTCAATCTCCAAACTCTTAAGGTAGTCGAATTCAGGCTCATGGCTCTGGAAGGTGCTGTACACGTTGTACTCTCCCTGGGAAAATGGCTCAGTCTTGCTCTGTGAAACCAAACAGAGGCAATGAACAAAACGGTGAAATGTAAAACTCTGGACTTGATTCTGCCGGCTTAATAACGAGGAGAAACAGTTGGGTTTGGCATAGCTGCAACGATAAAAACTCTCTGACACGGCAGAACCATCGGCTGTTAATCAGCCGATCAATTGTGTAGCTGGAGAGAAAGTAGTTTAGCCATTACTACTCTCCCAATTATAATATCAAACATGAACTTCTGGTGTGTACGTGTGTGTGCGCCAACCTCAGGTTCCCTCTGGAAGATGACCACACGGCCCCCTTTGTCCCCTGTAGCCAGGAGCTCACCTGTGTGGTTGAACTCAACGGTGGAGATGATATCAGCTGGAAAGAGCAAGACGTGGGAGAGGAAGAAAGAGGAAAGAAGCAGAACGACAGCAGAATTTAAATAACTGACACCATCAATGTATCGAATTTTAAAAAGATTACTATTTAAAGTCAGAGCAAAACAATATGTGAGCATTAATGTAACTGAAGTTTAAGAGCCTGTAAAATGTTAGCCAATAAAACAGGGAGAAAACTCAAGACAAACAACATGCACAGCTGTTTAACAGTAGCCACAGGTGTTGTTTGTGACCCTCTGTGACACACAGACAGTGACGCACGATTTTGCAGTGTCACATGAGCTCATTATGTGCAGGAACAGACACTCTACACTCTCCGCAGAGGGTGAAGACTCATACAGGGCAGCATGTCCAAACCACTGATAAAAATGCCCCTTTTTTCGTGTTTTTGTCATCACTTTTTGTTTGTTGTCGTGACCATTAAGCAGCTCACTGTCTTTGAATGCTAAAACACTGCTGTCACTGGTCCCTCCTCCACTACACAGAACAATCAAATCTGAGACAGAAACCTCACACTTCATGAAGGGCACGAAAGTGTGACATCTGAGGCATGAATCTGGTTTATGGGCTGCATTTAATCTGCTCCCTCACCTCCTGTCTTCCCATCTCTTCCTCTTTTGTGCAGCAGATTTAAAAGATGGTAATTCACGTGGAGACAAATCTACCCCAAAAGCAAAAAGGTATGAAGTGTTAAACCTTTTTCAACGTGGTTTCAGACAGAGCTTAAAATAATGAACCTTGCAATAAATCCTCCGAGATCTTCAACTCCATAATTGTGAATAGATGAATTTTGGAATATAGTGTTAAATATACATGTATTTGGTTAATTGCATGTCTTCAGTTGCTTTTGCCCTCAAATATGAATGTTTCTCTGTTGTCTTAAACCTAATTGTTTCAACCAAACAAGGAAACAGGGTCAGTCTATTTACTGATGGGAAGTTTTTTGTTTTTTTTTGGCCAGTTGTGAAATTCAAAACTCTGACTAGGATCTTTGTAACGCCAAAAAAACAACAACAACAAAAACATGTTACGGACAAAAATGGATACTGATCACCATTGAAATGACCAAATAATCTTTTTAATTATCACAATCAGTCCGTATTGAAGCTTTCTTGCTCAGTTCTTTCTACATGCTCTCACATGGCGCCCACACACAGTGTGCCACGACAAGTGTTTCCACTTTCGTTCAGGTCTTCAGTTGCTTGTATGTGGGTTAAGTACCAGGCATTACATTTGCATCTGTCTTTCAGGCTGATCAAGGCAGTTCACAACTAAGGTTGCTGTTTTTGTGAAGCACTTCATGAAGTTAACAGATGAACAACAAGCACAAGTCCTAGAAAATGACAGCACCTGATCAAGAGATTAATTTCAGGATGTCACCACCCATAAAACTGCACACTATTTATTTTTTCTCTGCTTTTTATACCGAATGGTCAAAGAGCTTCAGAGCTGCTGGCCGGCTGTTCTCTTTCTTTTTTTACAGTAAAACAAGCCAGGTCAGCAGATTCTCTGTTTTTCTGTTTCAGTTAGGTGACTGCCAGCTGCACCTGCAAGGCTCCTAGTCTTCCTGGTTCACTTTCAAAAGTGGATCTATTGCTTTAAAGAATCTGTCTTTAAATGTCTAAATGTTTTAGGCAGCTAACTACAATGTTCTTGCACCTAGATGCTGGTAGTTTCTGGAATTTCACCACTGCTAAGAACAGAAATCTACATACAGCAGGTTTAATAGACCAGTTCCTTCATTTTTCTTTTTTTAAGCAAAATTTGCTCCCGTCTTTAAAAAATGCCATGGGTTAGCATACGAGTGTGCTTGAGGCTCAGTTGTGACAGGTTAGAAGTCCTCAGTATGCTTTGACCTTAATAAATAAAGGGATGAAGAGAGCATTATTGAGAGCCAGAGCTGCAGCTCTGCCTGTTTTGTGGTGGCCTTGAGAGAGGGACATTTTATGAGGGTGGAGGCAGGGACGGCTGTTGAACCTCTACACCGACAGACCTGCACCCACCCTGTTCGTACTTATCTACTATCTACTATCTACTATCGCCACTTGATCTTTGAAGTTCTTTAGTACCATTTTATATTTATGTTTTAGGTTTCCCTCTCTCCCACATATTCTTTAGTCATCTTTCATCTCATGTCCTTACATGTCGCTCTTTTTTCCCATTTTACTCCCATTCTCCGATACTGTCTGCTCTCATCCCTCCCCCATGGCACTCTGGCTGCATGCAAGCGTGTATATAGTGGTGGTGATGTTCGTGGTGGAATAATGGGAGGGATGGAAGAGGAATGTGGAGTAAAAGAGCTGCTGAGGTGAACGTGGTGGTGGGGTCCTCCTGTGAGTGAGGGTTGCCATAGTAACGAGCAGAGCCAACCAGTGGCCGCTGTACTCACAACGGTTTCACCGTATATGGAAGTCTGAGGAAGGAGAAAGTGGGATTCATCAATCCGATCCTCGCAGGAAGAAGCAGCGTGGTGAAATAATTATGCTGCTGCAGTTTTGTCCACTAACCGATGTTTCTTAATTAACTCCAGGAAACGGCGATGGATAATCAATAAAAGTACACAAAGTGCTCACGTGTGCCATGCATGCAGTCGGACATCTGTATGAGCACCAGGGAGCTTTGAGTGCACACATGCATGTAATGATGCAAAGTACATGGGTGTGCTTGAGGCTCTGTGCCTGAGCGAGTGGCAACTGCTTGCTCAGCTAAGCAAAACCACAGGAGCAGCACACAGTGTAACTGAATAAAATATAGAGTACAGGCTTCCCAGTCTCATCTACTGTCTGTTCTCAACCTCCACTGTCTCTGTCTCACTGTTTCTCTATTTACCTCTCATACGCACGCACACAAAACTCACGCACTCTCTAACTCTCATTTATTCTCTTTATTAGAAAACTACTTCAGAACAAATGGAAAACACAACAGCCACTATTGAAACCAGTACCGCTTCTCCTCCACAAGGCACTGTATGCTTAATGTGTATGCTCAATGTGTATGAGTGAGTTTTCTTCCTTGATTGTCACGCTGTAATTCATTATCTTGCGGTATATACATTTGTGTGCTACAGTACAGGCAGCGGTGTCCATCTCCTCCAAACAGTCCTTCATCATCAGCCGGCTCGTCTGACTCATAGTCACACTGCAGAAGCCGAGGGAACTCGTTTTGACTACAAGTGCATTTGCCCACACAATCAGTGCACAATGATACTCAGCAACAGACAACATGAATGAACTCAGTAACACACAAATACACTAAACACTCAAATGAGCAGTGAAGTGAGAGGAGATAGTCAACAGTCAAAGACACTTGAAAAGGAAATAGGTCATCTTTGTTAATTAAGTAACCTCTTTCAGCAAATGTGCTGAATAGTTGCAAAATCTGCAGACTGATTTTGTTTATACTCCAGTTACAGTCCATCGACAAGTTAAATTTGAGGAACAAAGTTGTGTTTGGGGAAAAAGAGGCAGAAAGTGTTTGAAGCTATCGGCTATCTCCTGAACATGATTTTCATCACTTTTTTGCGGCTTTTTGTTGGTTTTTTGTTTTGTCAGTTTTGTGCCATTGTTTGCCAAGGTTTTTGCGCCTGGATAGCTGTTTACTGAAAACCACAATCCACTGGCCGTTGCTCCTGGAGAATAAGTCATCAGCAGACGGGTTGATAAACCAGCAACTCATAAACTGTAAGTTAATACATTATAAATATCCTACTTACATCCTCATAAACCTTTGATAGAATCTTAACATGTTTTGGATGTTTTATGCAACTATAGAAATAAAATCCTGAAATTTAATAGATGATGGTGTTTAAAATAACACTTGAGATTATTTGAAAAATGTGTTAATAATTTACATTTTTCAGCAAATTATTTGAAGATTTTATTTTATTCTTAGATTAAATGTTTTAAAAAGCAAAAAACTGAAATGAACTGAGGAAATAACAATCTGATTAAGATTTAATGAAACTGATTATCTCCGAGAGTAAAGGAGAGGAGAGGAAAGGAAAGGAAAGGAGAGGTTTGTGAGGTAGATGAAGGAGCGGTGAAGGCTCAGATAGGGGAAATCCTTTTATCTAAGGTTTCTATAGGGACAGAGGGGAGCAGACATTCCAATTATAGAAATCTCAGCTCTGGGTAAACACAGGCCATTAAAGCTGAGCCAAAAACACACACTCCTTAAAAGCGAGGACAAGCCACCACTCAGCAGGCGATGTACATGTGTGTGTGTGTGTGTGTGTGTGTGTGTGTGTGTGTGTGTGTGTGTGTGTGTGTGTGTGTGTTTGTGTGTGTGTGTGTGTGTGTGTGTTGGCAAGTGGGTGTGCATGCTGCAGCCCAAGCAACACTTATTTCCTGTGTGCGTGTGCGCAAGTGTGTATACTCAATTACACTGCAGAGAAATAAACTGGATGACAGGAGGGAAGGAGAGAAGGGGGAGCAGGAGAGATGAGGGGAAAGACTGCCGGAGGGAGGCGTTAAATTGATCCCTGTCCTGCAGTTCTAGAGTTATCTGGAAAGAAAGGGGTGCATGTGTTTGTGTTAGAAGTGCACATGTGTGCAGAGGAGTGATTTAAGCTTGGCACAGCAGGGAATCCGCCATTTCTCCAAACACACATCAGCACATCGGAACAGGGCTGGTGTGAGCCTAATGGTTATAGACACAAACAATTAGAGTCAAAACCAGCTTCAGCACGTGGCAAATACACCTGTAATCCTGCTTTAGCTGCTAAAACATCTTATGACTGCACTAACTCTTAAAGCTGCAAAGTGTGATATGTTTTGGATAAAGATATCTTTGCTTTTGCATTAGATTTTTGGGACTGTCACAATTTAAATAAAAACAAAACATAAGGAGCTTTGTTGGATTTTACCTAACCCAACGCAGTAAAATTAAAATGTAAGATGCATTGGCACTTCATGAATAACAGAGTAATCCTTCACTTTCTATCCTCTTCTCCTCTCACTCTTTAATTCTCAAACTGACACAAATGCTGGATTAACAGATCAGTGAGACAAGTCGGTTTTTGTAAGCTACCTTACATTTTATGATGAGTCTTAGACCTGAAAAGTCAAGGAATCAAACTGTTCTCTGGGAGACTGAATCAGTAAATATAAAAAAGTAATTGGGAGAACTAAGAATGGAAAACCATTGTCTATCCATATAAGTGTGGGAGTTTATAGGCTCACAGACCTGTCCATGTTTGGTTTGTATTCATCGATATGAAGACGTCTGTATGTTTTTTTTCTTTAATATAAAAATAAGATGTAAGATAGCTCTGCTTTGAAGGAGAAATGATATCATCAGGTGAAACTATTTAAAGACATTTTTCACACACACACACACACACACACACACACACAAATACACACATAAAGCAGACAGAGACAAAAATAAAGAGCGGGCTACAAAAATAGACACACCAAGGTAGGCAGACAGAAAGACAGAGACAAAGGGATGTTTGAGATATTTTTAACACTCAGGCTCACATGAGAATTTACCTGACTCAAACTACTCATGCACGCACACACACACACACACACACACACACACACACACACACACACACACACACACATACACATATACCTATGACAGTCTGACATGCAACCCCCTCACACACAGGTCATTACACATCAAGCTCTTATATCTCACGCTGGGGTCAAGTGGCGCAAATGTGTGACACAGATATGACCTTTGGGATAGAAGAGGATACAGCACACACCTTCAGTGTAAGAGGCAAACGGTTCAGGCTCCAGAGAAAGGGTAGTGATGTCAGAGCACAGGACCTGGATGGGGCTCAACATCCTGGGGGAGGACTCCAGGGTGGAGGGGGGTGGACAGGATGGGCGGAGCTCTTCAGGCTATAGCCAGGAGCAGCCCTGCAAGAGGAGCAATGATGGACGGGAGGGAAGAGAGGGTAGGAGGGCAACAGGGAAAGGAGGACCAGGCAGGGATAAGGGCAGGGACTGAGTTACTACATCACCACATTTGGTCATGAGTACTCACCAAAGAAAACCTGCTAGTAGTGTATTCATGATCACATTGTTTATATGAAACATGAAATAGTCACAAGTTGGGTTTGGTAGGAAGGTAAGCAAGACATGAGGGATGAACAAAGATGGAGACCTAGTGGGAGGGTCTTACTAGGTCTACACTGGTCTCTTTAAGGAGATTGTACAGGTGAAGATAATTATTAATAAAAAGATAATAATGCTTACCGCATACAGAAGGAAAATCGACTAGGCTGAGGTGGTGTAATTAGATAAATCATTTTCAAGGAACTCAGCAATCCAAAGATCTGCAGATACTCTGAGTAATGTTACAAAAAATTAAGCATGAGATACTGTTCTAATTTGTGTCAATGTTTATGTTTAGAGCTGCATGCACTATTAACGTTTTAACTGTGTGTGTACTGTGGACTTTATAGGTAATAATTAATAATTAGAGATTTGGCTCATATATTATCAGCAGGTAAGCTGATTATTTGACATCTGAAAAATGACTTATGAATAAAAGACTCAAAGTAAACAGCTTTGGAGTGCAAACTTATCTTTAGCGTCACCATCAGATTTGATAGGTTACTCGTAAATCTGTGTGTCCTTTATAGCTTTATAGTCCTAAATAGCATAGACAGTACAGAGCAGATGCTCCGAGACATCAAAATTACATGTGGATCGGTCGCCACAGTTCAGAGTGTCCAATAAAATAAAATGCTTTAATTTTATTACTTTATTTTTGTTATTTGTGATTTTGTAGTTTTCCTTCTTCATTTATATTGCACTGTAAGGAGTAACACGCCTCCTGATCAAACTGTTCTTTTAATTTTTACTTTAACACTTTTTACACGTTAAATAATGCGAAGCTGATGTGTGGGCACGTTTTAGTATATGCAACAGAATTCACATACAGTCTTAAAAAAAAACAAATTTATAGTTTGTTAATATTTCCCTGTCCATCCATGAATCCAACACTACTCCAACTGCAGGAAAAACATTGTTGCCCAGGTCGATATTTTTGCAAAATATTTGAGAGGGGGCAGTAGAGTAAGAGATGGAGCGAAGACAGGAGGGGAGAGACAGTAAAGCAGAGGGAGGTTAAGCTTCCTTCCCCTGGAAGAGTTAAAGGTCAAGGGAATCCCCATGGGAAGATCTAAAGTCACTTTGTTACGTATGCGCACGCACCAAACACCTGCAGACACTCGTCCGTGTATATACACAGACGTGAGCAAACAAAAGGTTACACGCACACTACATGCTCACATACATGATATGAATGAAACAAAAGGAAGTTAAAAATGGCAAAAAAAAAAAAAAAAGAAGGAAAAGCTCCCAAACGTAAATTCACATTTTTCTGTCTGATTTCAGTATCCTCAGTCGTTCTCACTCACGCCCAGAAAGAGTTTGTGTTTGAGCAGCCTTTGGAGTGCTGTTGGTTAATTGTTTAGCAGATGCACCGCTTCAGCACTGGGCAGTGCTGTTAGTTACACTACGGGACCGGGATGGAAATGAAGAGGAGGATAGATGATGATGAGGGGAACATGGGTGAAAGTGGAAGTGAGGCAGAACGGATGTCAAGGAAAAGGCAAGTAATCAACTGTTTTATTCGTGACAAAAACACAACATTTGATGATCGCCAGAGGAATTCCGATGAAAGTGATTTTTAGAGAACGATTTGTAGATCTCACTACATTCTCTGCTCTTGCTGTTTTTCACGGCAGTTTGAGACCAATAGTGCTCAGTGATGTATCCACTTTGGTCTGAGCTCATCAGCAATTCACCATGAATAATGTCTCTGTCTGCCCAAAATGTCCAGAATAATTAATACCCCCATTATTGGTGGGTGGAGACAATCTGTCAATCATTCTGGCCAAGCATGAAAAGCAGCATGTTTATCACCACTTTCTGTTTCTATGGCAATAAAATATGGGTGGTGGATGGCAAGACTCACTTTCTATCTCTCAGTCATCCTGAAATGAACAAGTATTACTCATGGAAACACATAGAACGTGAGAAGAAACGGAAAAGCACATTCACACATACAAAGACATTCATTACAAAAGCATTCACAGAATCAGCAGACAAAACTACAGGTCTCTCCTGAGTACATCATGTGCTTCTGCCAGAGAAGAATTATGTGACAGCTGTGGCACAAGAAAGCTTAATTTGATTTCTACGGTGATATGAGAATCATAAATGAGCTCGCAACACATTCATGACCCCCTAATCTGGTGATAATCTGGTGTGAGAAGCATGGCGAGCAATGATCTTTAAGAAACAGACAGAGGAGGGAGGAAAGCAGACAGGGAAGCCAGTGCAAAGGTAAGACTGATAGTGTTATTTAAGTCGATTACTGAACGCTACAGTCCATCTGTTGCAAGAACTAAACCAGATTTCGACGTTTAGTTTGTTTGCTACTGCGTTTTTTCAGTGTTTCACTGTTTTTTCAGTGTTGCCCTGATCTGATCTGACCTGATATGTATTCAGTTTGACACATGCACCTGTTATAGAGTGGAATGGGTGCAACAGAGAGAATGTGTGTATGACTCAGTCTGGATGTGAGAGATGGCATGCAGCTCAATACATAAGCAAGAATGTGGAGGAGGTTTACGGCTTGCTTTTCTGAAAAATACTACGTACTTCTACGTACTTGACTAAGGGAAAAAAAAAATTTCCTCTAGCTGTGTGGGATACAGACACAATCTAAGATGAACATAAACACAATCGGACAGAGGCCGGATCAATTCTTCCCTGAAGTGCAACAAAAAGCTGTGACACAACAGATAAGTGGCTATGAAAGCGCAAGCAAAACATAAAGGAGAAAAACGCAGACCGATTTTTTTTTTTTTTTTAGAGTTGGAATGCCCAAGAAGGTTTTTCCTCTATAGTTCCTGTTGCTCTCTCTGCAGTTCTGTCTGAACACATCAGCACAAAGCTTACAGAGGATTAAGAGGCCATCCTAAAGCTCGTTGTGTCCTGCAGTCGAGTGTACTTACACTCTGTCACACATATAAACTTATCCAAAGTCCCACACACAGATGCACTCTTACATGATGGGAAAACAAACACGATTCAACGCATGCAGCTTTGTCTGTTTTCTTCTCCTTACCGTCAGTCACATAGTTGTGGTCAGGGAGGAAGCCGTGGTGGTTGAGCGTTGGGGTGGCGTCAGTGTCTTCGCCCATCAGCAGGGCTGGGGGGGGCGCCCGTTTTGGTGGGGCAACGTGGTGGTGGCAGATTGGTGGTGGAGGGGGTGGCGGGGATGCTGGCCAGCACAGCGCCCATGCTGCTGCCCGCCAACGCCTCCTCAGCACAGGGGCGCACAGCCGAGCATCCTATCCTTAAATGAGGATGAGGGGCAGGAAGGGAGGGATTGGCCCAGTCCCGAGGGATGGATGTGTTTGGGTGTGCACACTACCGCTTCTGAGAGCCAGAAGCAAACCTACAAGGGGATGATAATTTAAAACCATGAGCTTGTTTAAGCACAGATCACTTGTGAGGCGAGAAAAATCAAGCACACCAACTATCCACCCTGCAGTTGTTGAGTCCAGGTGTGGCAAGACGAGTGACTTTCATACAAACACACACAGCAGGAAACACAGACTACACTTACAGAAATGGGTAAAGTCCCTGTTAATGGATTCTCCAACAGAAGAGGAGGACATGACGAAGAGGAGAGTAGGGGGATGGGAGGGAGGGAGGGAGGGAGGGAGGGAGGGAGGGAGGGAGGGAGGGAGGGAGGGAGGGAGGGAGGGAGGATGAGCAGAGCCTTTGGTAGGAGTATCTGCATTGCTGCTGAATCTGCAGTGAACACACATGCATGGACACACGCATACTGAGGGATAAACACATACACTCACCTACACACTCATAGGCTTGCAGGTCAGATGCTCCTCAGAGGATCCTCCATAAATGATCTCTGTCCTTCGCAGCAGGTAATTGTCTCTTCGGTTCCACGGTTGTTCCAAAACGTGGAAGAAAATCCTGTTGGCCCTGTGCTCTGCTGCAGTCTGTGCTTTGGCGTATGCATGAGAGGCAGAGTGAGAGGTAGGGAGAGGGGGAGGGAGAGTCACAGAGGATCCATCCTGCTGCCCTGGTACGTTTGGATGATGCATCGGCAGAGGCCCCGCCCTGTGTCTTTCACAGCCAATCATCACCGGCTTTACATCTGCCTGACCACAGACTGCAGGTGATTAACAATGATAAAGAAGCAGAGAGGATGGAGAAGTGGGTGGCACAGCGAATGTGGAGGAGAGTTTATGAGGTTGTGATTAATTAAAGAGAGGGGAGAGAGATGAGAAGAGGAGGCGAGAGTTTCCCTGGACTTGGTGCTGATACTGTATGAACCACATCACTGAGACAACCCAAGGATTCACCTGGAGATTTAGCACGGAAACAACCAGCATTTCAGCAGAATGATCACAAGATCCTACTGAGTTATCAATCTACAAGTTGCTGTTTAGCAAGTTTACTTGCTTCCTTTACTTCCTTACACATCACTGGAAACAGCTAGTCAGGGTCTGTCCAAAGTCTTAGACTAGCACGTGATGTCTGATTTGTTTCTAATCCACACAAATGCAAATGAATACAAAAACAAGTCATGCATTTATAGTGGCTTACCAGTTGTTCACTAGTTGAAATGTAGAGTCTCCAGGAAGTCTGAAAGAGGTCAACACCTGCCCCCACAAAGCTCCATGTTTGTTTCTGCAGAGATTAAACAAGCAAGATATGACATGTTAACAAACTGTCCTCTGGGTTCAGCTTCATATCCAACTTTCAGAATTGCAGTTATGATCTAAAGTATATCTAAAAATAAAGAAAAATAATTTAAGCCGTTTAAGTCTTAGTATGGTCTAATGTGTTTAACGTAGAACATGTTGTGCAATAGGAAAAAAAAAAGCACAAAATAATATTTATACTATTTTGTCTTTATGCAGCAGGTGTACTATAATCAGACGTAAACAAAACCTATTGTATTTTCTTTTGATTGACCATTTATTATCCAACCAATTATCTCAATTTTCAAGATATATTGAACAACCCCATTTGCAGAAAAGTTGTGGGGAAAAAAAGTGTAATTTGTTGCTTATTTAATACACTTTACTTACACTGTGGTCAATATATCCATAGGTTCGAAAGAACTCTGAAAAACTATTTTCATTTATTGAAATCCACCACTGCATTTGCACTGAGCAAGAAGGAAGCTGCACGTCAAGTCTCCACTGTCCGTTTCTGAGCCTCTACGTAAATATCTTGTTAGCAATCGTGCATTTCTGCAAAGCAAAGTGAACTGTGACCAAGCCCACGCCTGCAACCTTAACGGCAGTATCTTCATGGAACATTTGCATTCACACACACATGTTATGTTTCCATCAATTCCAAAAAGAACCAGAGCCCAAAAGGACCCATCCCAACTGCAGAGGCTTTTGACATGAGATTGAACACAGATTTAACACTTTCCCTTTGCACTTAACAGCCAGATGTTAGTGGGGGTTTTGAAAAGTGTAAAAAGGGCTAAACTGAATGAGAAACAGTTTAGGCTACACATATACGCCCATGCAGTCATACAGAGAGGCTTTAGTTGATGCTGTGACGGAGAGTTGGGGCTGCCAGTGACAGTTGGTGCCATCACTGGTGCTGGCTGTCTGCCACCAGGCTTTAACCCTCCTTCCCAGGGAACAAGAAGTGCTGTTTATCAGACTTACTCCAAGTCTGCCAGCATTTCCCTCCCCCACGTAGTACTTACCAATAATGAGCAATGCTTCATATACCACTGCCCTGTCTGCCCTTCTAACTGCCCTCTGCCCCAAAGAAGCCCTCTATAGCATCCATCACAAAGCTCTCCTAAGTTTATTCACTGCCATAACTACCTCCAGAAGCTGCAAATCCATATATTTGATGTGTCTGTCTATCTCTCCATCAGTGTATGATTGCTATGATTAGGATTATTTTGCTAAACTCGAAGCAGAGAGGGAGAGGTGAGTGACATTACTTTGTACCATGCATAGACTATTATCATGCAGCAGTGTGAACGCTGACAGTGTGATCTTTATTAATCTAAATCATTCCATATTATTTGTATAGTTCCACTCAAACAAAAATGCACTATGCCATAGCATCTTCTCCTTTAAAAACTATAGGCATGTATATTTAAAGTTCACTGATGCTCTAGTAGACAATTATTACAGAGCCAATAGAAATGAGTTGACACCGAGATGAAAACACACGTGGGAGCACATGCTGGTTGCTGGTTTGAAGAAGCATAAGTAGTCTTGTATGACGCTGATGCATATGTACTATGCAAACAAGTAAGCTTCCATAACAACAAATACTTAAAGTTTAAAAATATCCCAAATAAATAAATACTGCTCTTTTCTTTGTAGGTTTAACTGTTCTTTCCCTTTTGAACATGAATGGAAAACACCTGTTGGGACTTTTGCTACTCAAAGTTAAGAGGAGCAAAAGTCCAATAAGACACTATAATACACAAACGAACATGGTACAACATTTATGGAAATTTGTATAACCTATTTATTTATGTAATTTCTACTTGCAAGCAATGAATATCACTGGGAAATATAGAGTGAGTTAATAAATTAATGAATCCATAAATATGTCTGTCAGTCTGTTTTCTATCTTAAATGATCAACGGCTGCAAGCCACATTCAGTTTTGAAATCAAATGTACACATTTATTTTACCCCTTTAAAATGAATTTTAAAGGGGTAAAGGGGTTCATTTTATTCATTCACAGATTGGTCATTGACAAACCAACGTCACACTGTAAAATCATAATAATCGATATAAGAGTAGAATCACCATATTGACCCTGGATGTGGTAAATTTGTTCAGGTACAGCAAGTCCAGTTCAGCTCATCCCTGTTAACCTGCAGTGACCCCGCCAGGGTCCGCCTGTGTAGCAGCAGCCTGTCTTCTGTGCCATTCAGGCGTGAAGCCTTGGCCCCTGACCATCCTGTTACCTAGGTGACAGCCAGTGTGACCACCCACCAACCCCTCCCTGGCTTGGACCACTGCCCTGCAGAAACAACCCAACCCTGCTTCAAAGAGACAGATTATGAGAAACAGCGGTAAGACACTGTATAACAAAAAGATAGACTTGAAATAAGTAAAAAAGAAAATTGATAGTTAGGAAAATTGAATAAAAAAGAAAAAGAAAGAGAGAAAGAGACATTTGGATGATTTACAGTTTATCTGCTGAATCCCAGATGACTCGTGTTTAGTTTCTAAACTAGTTTTAAATATCACATACAGTAGCTCTGTTCAGCTTCAATTATTGAGAAATTCAAACTTTATCTGTTCACAGAATCACAGTGTTCTGGACTCTTTTTAATTTGAAATTAATTTCAAAGCAACGCATGTACAATTCATACAAAATTCAAATCAACTAAATCTTAAAATGAGGTGCAGTTTTGGATTAAATGCCTCTGCTGATGTCATTGTCCTCGTTAGTTGTAGTAATTATATTGAGGTCATATCAACATATTCTATCGTCAGAAGTTGACTTCCATCCTTGTCACAAGGATATAAACAGGGTTTTCTTTTGCATACTGATCTTTTTTGTCTGACACAAAATCATCTCTTATAAACTCTGACAAGGTGTCTCCAACAGTCATTTGTCACAGGAGCAGGTTTACCATCATGTTAGTTCATTTACATTCTGTAAAGCATTTATAAACTAAGGAATTATATTAAAAAGTGCAGTTATATAGGCTTGATCTGCTGTTCAACAGTTCAGAGCGCTATTTTATAACGCTCCAGATGTTTCCAGTGTACGACAGGTCTGCACAGCAGCCAGTCAGTTTTGGCATCTGGACCTTTTGTTGGAATATGTGTTTTGACATCATTGTACCATGATAAAGAACGCCTTTCCTGAAAATGTCATTGTCTGTGTCTGGATGGCAGCACATGTTGCTCTAAAATCTCTGTATATCATTGAGCATTCATGGTGTGTTGTCAAAGTTATTCATGTCATGCACATTAATGCATCCACTCACTGTCACATTTGCACTTTTTTTTTGCCTTGCACACAAACATCCACACACACACACACACAAGAAGTGGTCTTTCTTCTACTGGAAAAACATCTGTCTCAAATGGAAGTCGTGTATTACTTCTTTTACTTTATACATTTTTGCAAAAATGTATTTCTGTTCTTACACACTAAGTGTGCAAGACCTGGAATCTCACTTGCTCTGATATAAATGAATGGATTTTACATGAACCTGGAGAAGGCAGACGTTGAGAACCCAACAATGACTCCGGCTTCCCCCTAGTCCCCATGATCATCATCAGTTTAAGTCGTCACAAGCAAAAGATGCGTCTAATCACTTGCAGCAGTGCTAGTGTCTGCCTCTGTTGACCTGGTGCCTCTCTCACATCCCACCCCCACTTGACAGTGCAGACACAAGGTTGCTTAGCAACCCAAGAGCAGCCTATGGAGAGCACATTGATACGTGCAGTCTCGCATACAGACACTTGGGAAACCTTGGAAATCTGGGGGAGGAAGAAAATGCGCTTCCACTCCAGCCCTCCGCCACACTCTGCAGTCCCCAAAACCAGGAGGAGAAACAATCGACCTTCAGAGCCTGAGGACCCCGACCCAGTTTGACACTTTTGACTGCTCTCCACTGCCTTTGCACAAAACATGCCCACGTAAGGCAGATTTCCTGAGCAGAGAGCAATCGTCAGCTTTGCAACTACTGACACATCCGCATCTTTTAAAGTAAGATATTACTATCGCACTTATATCTATAAATGTAAGGTAAAAAAAAATCCTGTTCTGATCTAATCACAAATTAACTTAAGTCAAACAGCCATGAAATGAGCATTTCTGGGGGAAGAAAAGAAAAGCTGTTGGGATGTAAGTTAAAAGCTCTGCAGCCTCGCCACAGTCTAACACTATTAGCACGTTGAGTCCTTAAATACAGTAAGATTATGATGCATCAACCAGTGCCTTGAGCGGGAGTCCGCAGTGTAATTCCCTAAGAGAGGTTGTGTGTGTGTGGTGTGTGTGATGAGGGGTAGTAAAGTAATGCCAACCGGCATGAGCCCCTGGAGAATGCTGGGACCGCTTAGATTATGAGAAACCTTTGGCCAATGCTAAATCCCTTTCAGCCCTAACACACACACACACACACACACACACACACACACACACACACACACACACACACACACACACACACAGAGAGAGAGAGAGAGAGAGAAGGAAAATTGTATGTAAATAAAACACAACATTTTAAATTCCTCTCATGTTACATCTACATTACATTTTTGGGGAGGAGGGTGCACGTACTGGGTGTCGTATGGATCATTTGATTCCTGGTGGACTATGGGAATGTAATGGAATTACTATTTGAGCAGAAAGCACGAAGACTTCAGAGAGTTGATATACTGTTTATATATTTCTCCTTCTTGGTAAGCTACATCAGTGCTGCAATCTGCAGGATAAGAGTTATAAACTGATACATGGTGATTAAAAAACTAAAGAACACAAAGCCTGAGCCCTACCTAAGTATATAATGGGAATCCACTGCAACACACATTTAGAGGTAGAATATTAGGCACTCAAATCACATCAAGAACGGCATGTGGAGTCACTAGTCTTGGGATTTCATCAAACTTCATCTTACAACTGAGAGCAAAATGTCAGTCAAAAATTTAACAGTAGTTTCTGCTCATAAAATAAATCTTACATGTTACCCTTATGCAAAGCTTTTACTTTACAGTACGCATCGTCTTTCCATTCTGGTAAAAAAAAAAAAAAAAAAAAATTCCTTTGCCCTTTTCCCTTATGGCAAAGCTGCTTAGACCAGAAAGAAGATTACAGTTAAATAAATAAACAGAAAACACTGAATATCCAGTGGGACTTCTAAACACACACACACACACACACACCTTTTTAAAACGCCAACATTCGTCTATAGATTTGTGTTCCTATCGCATCCCTGCTGTCAATTGTACATAAATACAGTACTTTAAAAAGTGTTTGAATTAAAGCAGCTGCTGCTTCACTCAGTGGGATTTCAATCCTCTCACAATAACTAACACACATACATTCACAACCACGATCTAAACCACAGATTAATAAATGTAAACATTTTGAGCAAGACAGAATTGTTGTTTTTATTTGTCCTTTTGTCCTGTATTGGAGTCAGTCCAGAACTAGCTTTTGTTGCACTCTCTAATATCTCCAGGCTTTATAACTGAAAACAAAAACCCAGTGGGACAGACAGGCAGACACACATACACACACACAGGTGACCTTTAAGGGGGGACAGTGGATCACTGAATATAATCTATGTGCAAACTGTGGACTCAGCAGCCTGGGCAATTCACACAGAGCCCGGCCAGACCTCACTCAGCCGTGGAGAGTGTGTGTAAAAGAGAGTGAGTGCCAGGGACAAATATCCCATCGGCCTCCGCACAATCTACATGCTCTAGGCATTTTTATATCTGTTATCAGGAGTTATTGTTAGACAAGCTGAGAAGGAATTTTTTGCTCTTAAAAGCAAAATATGTAGTTTCTGTTCCCAGTTTCCATTCCAGGCTGCAGTAGAATAACGGTAACATGCCCAAAGTTCTAGATTACTACTGAACATGAGTGACTGACTGCAGAATACCCCCATGACTAAATGTGATAACTTTAAAAAAAGATTAAACTGGCTCAGGTGTGTGCAAACATCAAACTGTGAGACAGAAAGGGGGTTACATGCAGAAGAAACGAGATTCCATGACTCACTTCTTTTTGCCTGATAAACACATGCCTCCAGACCAGTTATGTCATGAGAGAATAGATTATGGCACAAGCGCATCAATTATCACGAAAATATCCCCATTGGTAAAACATAGTAAGAGCAGGTCTTGTGTCTGAAATCTGAACTGCTGTTTGACGTTTATACAAACCTTTTCTATGTTGATGCTGCCCCCTGGTGTCTGATAAAAAACAATGCAACAATGTTCAATCAACATTCTTTAATTTCACAAAATAGGATGGGAGGAAAGTATTTTTAACAGTGTTGTTGTCACTCACTAAAATAAAACAGTTTCATTTCACATCACAGTGAAGATAAAGTTGTTTTTTTTTGCCAAAAAATACATAAGCTCTACTTTGGGGATGTTCTAAGCTGCTGCATAACATGTTTAAGTCTAATATCAACCTGATCTTAAATTAGCAGCTGTTGTTTTCATTAACAGTGGAGAACCAATATTATAAGACAGAGACCTTATAATTTTTATAACAGCAGTGAATATCCTACTTTTTACTCATAAATTATTACAACCAATTATTTACATTAAGGTGTAAAAAACAAACCTCAATCTTAAAATGATCTGTAATTTTAATGTGGCATCAGAACAAAAATAAAATCATGACCAATGTATTTGTCATAAACCTTCTTTGAAAAAAATGTATTTATTTTATGTAAATTGGTGGCCTTGCATCAAATATGAAAGCACAAACAAACCAATCAGTAAAAAGTTTAGTTTCCCAGAACCTAAATTAAGAACAACATTGAACAATTTTTAAGGGGGATTTGTGCCTATGTCAGGCTCTGGCTGGTCATCTATGAAGTAGGGATCTCCTTGATGGACTCTGTGATTGTGCACCCTCAGGTTCCCCTTGTGGGCAAATCTTTTTCCACATTCTGTACAAGCAAAGGGTCTCTTTCCCATATGAACGTCCCGCTGGTGAGCTCTCAAGTTGCCACTGCGAGCAAAACGTTTACCGCACTGCGCACAACCAAAAGGCCGCTCCCCTGTATGTGTGCGGGTGTGCACAGTGAGCTCAGATGGAGTAAGAAAGCTTTTGTCACAAAACTGACAGGGATGAAGTCTGACTCCTGTGTGGCGTAATAGGTGTCTGCGCTGATGAGAGGGGTAGGCAAAGCACCTTGTGCAGTATGGACAGGTGTACGGTCGTCCATTACCTCCGTCTGAAGCTGCAGGGTGGCCATGAGTGTTAGTGTGTCGTAGCGTGAGCAACGGCGAATTTGATTGTGGTCGCAGAGGGTCCCTGTTACCAAAATTTGTGACCCGCCGTGTGCGATTAATGGGGATCCTCCCATCTCCATCTCCTCTGGTTTGCCATGCCAAGTCAACAGAGGGGGCTCGAGGAGTATCCTCCTGAACTCCCCTCTGGCCTACTGCTTGACCCTGCGCTGATTTCTGATTGGAGTTTTGGTTCTCATGCTCCTGGTCCAAGAAAGGGAAAGTGCTTTTGTCATCTTCATTGCTGGCCTTGTCTGATCCAAAAGCAGGTCGGAAGCAGGATGGGTCTGAGCTGGCGCCGCTGCCAGCTGGAGCAGAGCAGCCACTGGCATCTGCCTGCAAGTTGTCCAGAGCCAAAACACCACCTCGTGTAGTGTCCAGCCCTGATAACCAGTCTCCTGATTGAGGTAGGCTGGGATCAGGCCTAGAAGAGCATTGTCCACTCTCAGAGATGGAGAGAAAAGGAGCAGAGGCTTGATCTTGTAGGTTGCTATGGTCTGTACCGTGACTACTCTGATTCCAGTTAGTTGCTGTAGAAAAATTATGAGCAAAAGAAGAATGAATGAATGAATGAATTATCCATTTGTTTCATCATCTACAATACAAAAATACTCTCACATTCATAAACAAACTCCAGTGTTTTTCTCCTGCCTTCAATGAACCGTCTTCACAGTCAATGGTGAGAGAAGGGACTGACCTTTGTTCTTGTTTTGTGCAGCAGGCAGGCCATCAATTTGCCTCTGATCCTCAACAACAAGTCCTCCCTGTGGAGCTTGGACTGTTGCAGATCCCACAGCAAACTGTGATTCAACACGCTGTTAACATAAAGTAAAACAAGTGGGTAAGATTTAAAATAACAAGCAGCAAGGAGTGACAACTTTGTGGTGGCTGTTCAGAAATTTATGAAGGTTTAATTGCTTTGAATTAATAGTTGATCTCCATCCCTCATAGAGCAGGACAGGATCTGACCTCGTGTTTTATAGAAGCTCTGTCTAGACCCACAACCTCCTCTTTCAGCTTACTGGGGCTCGGACCGGGTCCTTCCACAGAGTCTGCATGACAATATGCATCCTTTCCCACATTCAGACCTGTGTGAGAAAGGTTTCAGTGAATCTGCAAGATCTCAGATATTTAAAAGTTATTTACAGCTTGGCCTATTATTTTTTCCCTCAAAACTTAAATGGTCTCCATTTAAATATAAATAAATTAATTACACTGTGACATGTCTGCCTTACTGAGCAGTCCATAAGGGATTTGTAAACTGTCAGCTGACATACTTGATCCTGTCGGGGTCTGCCGTCTCAGGCTGCAGTCTCCGTGTCCTGGTGACATCTCCCCCTCGGCTTTCTGCTTCCTCTCGACCTTCTCCAGCTGGTCCCGGAGGACGGAGATCTCTTCGGTTTTCTGCGCCAACTCCGCCTGCTGCTCGCACAGGGAGCTCTCAAAGATCTTGGCGATCTCGCACACCGCAGCTGCCAGCAGCGAGTCCATGACGCTGGCTAGCTGAGCGTGGAAAGCACTCCTCACAGGCTCCATGTTCCTTTGTTTAAATTACTCTCTTTTAAAAAAATACTGAAACTGACTGACACGGATGGATTTTAAACTAGTCGACTTGAATAAACAGTAGATAGACTCCTTCAGTGAGATCTAAATACTGCCACGAAACACCGCCATGGTCCATCGCTTTTTTAGGCCACTTTAAACAGACATTTATCGCCGAATGTGTTTATTTTACAAATAAAATGTACATTTCTGGGGTTAAAACCCCTCTTCGCAGCCCAGCTGTGGAGCGAGTTGCGGGTCTCAACGGCCTTAAACGCGCCGCAGCCGTAACCTATGGTAACCGCTGATCTCCTTAGCAAATGTCCCTGCTCCAGCGACGACAAATGTCAGTGTAAAATTCAGCTCAGAAGGACGTCAGTCCAGGTTTAAGAAATCCAGCTCACATGTAACCAACTCGCTGTTCAGACGTAAATCTGTGATTCATAAACATTATCCGTGAGCGGACGCCGAGCATCGCCTGTATTAGCCCCCCCAGGCTAAAACTAACGCCAATTGTGTGAATGCAACATTAAGAAACTCACTGTTTGGTAGTCACAGCAGTCAGCGACCAAATCTCTTCACCAGCCAGATAAGATAAATTAAACTTTTTTTTTTCTTTTTCTTTCTTTTTTTTTTTTTTTACACAGAATACGGAGCCGTTTGGTTGCCCTGCTAGCAGGTTGGCACCTGTGATGTGGTGCCGTCAGCGTCTCGCGATAATATAGTAAACAACGGCCACGGAGCGTTTACATCCACAACGTCGAGTACGAGCGTCCACGCAGTCCACGTACGGTTCTTTATTGCTATTTTCCATTCACAAAAATCGAAAAATGATTAAGTGACCCCATTATTTTGATTTTTTTGTCTGTGAATCAGATACCAAAAACTGAAATAATAGCTCGTGCGTCTTTTTGTGAAGTGCTCTGCTTCAACAATATTCCTTTTTAAAGCTAGACGTCCCTGTTCATCCCAGTTCTTTTCCTCTTCAGTGAAAACAATTTATATTGTTTTTTCTGGATTTAAAAGTGAAGGGAATGTATTGACTGCCCCCCCCCCCCCCCCCCCCCCCCCCCCCCTTGAACCGCACCAATTAGACTGCAGTGTCTGTGTGACCCGGTGTGACCTGTGACCTGCCCAACAGGCTGATATGCAGTGCACATCAGTGCATTCATCTTTCTTGGAATTTCAGTCACATTATACTTTAAAAGTGATTCTTCAGGTGTGACGGAAAACCTCCACTGGATTGTTGTTGATGATGCTGACCACGACAAAGGAATTTTTGTGAAAAATTACTGTGGAATTCTGTAAATTGTTTCTTCAATCAAAATTATATATGTATTTCCACAAAAAGTTATCCCTGAGTTGAGGCAAAAGCTCCAGTGGATTATTGTTGCCATTGATGTCACTGGTTGAACCTAATAACACAGCTCAGTCAGGGTTTTTTTTTTTTTTCCTTTTTTTTTTTAAGTCAAATTTTCCAAACAGGTTAAGTAAAGGTTAGAATAGAATACAAAGTAGTGCAGCTTTAGTGTCCATTTATAACTGGCGAAGTCATCATGAAGTTAAAGGTGAAATTAGATGTTTTGTTCCTTATAACAACGAACAACTGTCCATGGCTCACAGATCATCAATGTATTGATGGATGTGCATCAGTCCTAACAGCTGATATAAGCCAACGTTAATGTTACAGTAACTTCTGGCTCATGTCAACTCAACCAGATCCATCCAGATGGTGATTATTTAGATGTGCAAGACAAAGTGTAAAATATGAATTTATTTAATGTTGACAATGGTTTTATCTGTCAGCACAAGCACTTGGGGCGGTGAGTCATACAACACAAAAATGTGGTAAAACAGCTTAAAAAAAAAAAAAAAAGTAAAAGGTTGTTCAATTTAGAATTCAATTCAATTCAAATTTAAAATAATAATCCCCAGAGGGAAATTGAATGAAAAAAAAACAACAGGTACAATAAGATAAATGGGAACAATAACATTCAAATAACAATTTCACATGTCAAATGATGTGACTGAAAATTTTTAAAAACACACTAAATTAACTAGTGATGCAAAAAGCATACAGCATTGTAAACGGCCAACTTTATATCATAAAAACAAACAACAACTAAATGTTTAGCCATTTTTCTTCAGAGTGCCGATTACAGATTTAACCAAGTAAGATGTAAACCATCAAATACAGCTGACATTACAGTACTTCACATCCAAACCAACGGCTCAATCTGGGATGATAAAACTCAGCAATTAACTTGTAGCACAGAAAAACATGCTGTCATTAAGGCAAACAGTAGACAAACATGTACACTGAATAACGATGTGCTGTTAATCAAAAACAAGAACTATTATTTCATTTGATTTTGTTTTTAGAGCCAACAGTGAGGAGTTACCGTTCTCGTATTCACAAGTCCGACCACTGCAGGCAGCACCGCAATCAAAATGCTGGTGTGCTGCAAGGCAGTAATGGATTCATATAACTTTTGCACCAATGACATCAACTAAACCTATTTGCAGGTATTCACTAAATAAGAAACAGACCATCACTGAAATTAATATAGAAAAAAAAGTTTTTTGATTTTTCTAATTTCCTGAGAAATTTTACAAACAATATTCAGAGATGGAAATACTGACATCCACATACTGACTGATTCTACCTTAAACAGGAAAAGAAACAAGTTTATCTTGAGCTTAAATCTTAAATCCCGCGTGTCCTCAGACAGGTAAATGCAAGGTGTCTTATTTAGTCTTTGAATAGCTCATGGGTTACCTGAGATGTCTTTTTTTGTGGTTCTCTGCTTCAAGACCATTTCTTTTCAAGAAACAATTAGTCTTTGAATATACCTTTTTATTTCCAGGAGGTAGGGCCAACGGACAAAGAGGAAACCTCCTCTTGACACAATTGATTAGGCATACAACCAATCAGAGAAATTAAATATCTGATGTCATTGGAATGACAGCCAAAATACTATAAAAACATCCAAAAGTGTGCTGTGGAGTAAGACAACCAAATGAATGTCTGCTGGTTTTTCTTGGGAAAAATAATATACTTGTTAATCCAGGATGTATTGAGCATTCACATTGGTTGTTTTGAATTGTGGCTGTTGGGCTCTCCTCTATGACTCACGGCATAGTGCCCGCCCCCTCTCAGTTGTGAGTGGTTCAGTACATTCATCAGTGGAAAACGGCTATGAATGGGAGAGATGCCCGACCCATTTCACAAGATGAAATTTTGAAGGTTGTGAATGGGTGTAACTAGCCTGGCTATTTTAAAAGTAACAGCAAGGAGTTTTCTTTTTTTCTTTTCAATGTTAGAATGTCAGGCCGTTGGACTCCCACCTTAATCTTCTCATGAAACAACTGATGACGGCTTTATGGCACAATGTCACTTCAATAAAAGAGGCAACTAAAAGACTGAAGAAATCTCAGATCTTCTCTTTAATCTTGGTTTGGTGATGTTGAATCTTGGTTATGATTTGCATTTTTGATGGGCAATGTCACATCCTTTTCGTTATCTTCGATGTCTTCCAAGGGCTCCGTCCATCCAAGGTCTCCGTTTCCATCAGTGGTGTTTATGTGGTTTTTGTGTTTTCTTCCCATGTGAATGCCACGTGCCTGAGAGGTGCGAAACGTCTTTGGACACAGGCTGCAATTAAATGGTTCTACAATTTCATAAGCCTCCATGCGCTTTCTGAGCCTCGACAAATCAAAATTGTAGTTGTGATATGTGCTATAGAGCCTAACGGGTCTGTTACTGCTGTTGGCAGAGGCATGTGCACCCATGGTCATCACCTCTTTTTTTGGGGGGGTGCCTGCATTACGAGGAGTTTTTAGAGATTTTGCTCTTTCTCTTGCCATTAATTTCTTAAATCTTCCACAAGATTGTTTATGAGACATGAGTTCAGCCCTGAGGTGGAAGCGTTTTTTGCAGCCTCGACACCTATTGTGGAAACGAGCATGCATATCTCGGCTAAGTTTTTTTTCAAACACCTTGCGGCAGTACCTACAGAAGTACTTCTTCTCGTTCTCTGGTTCAGCAGAACTGGCCTTGGTTGCTTTACTTTTTCTCTGCTCTTTTATGAACTTTGCTGCAATGTCACACTCTTTTTCTGCCAAGGTATTCCTCCTCTTTCTTCTTTCATGATTTTCTAAGCCCAACTGCTCAGGATATTCTTGTTTGAGGTCTCGCAGCAATATTTTCACATCACTTGTCACAGGTGGACATTGACTTCCATGGAGCAATATTTTCACACCATTTCTCACTGGTGGATGTTGATTTCCTTGACCAAAGATTGGCAACTGTCTATCCTGGGAGTGTTTTGACTTTTCATTTAAAATGGAAACTGTAAAGGAGAAAAAAAAAATACAGTAAACAATAAAACATGTATCATAATTAGAACAAACTAATCAATTAAGCTACAAACTCACTTGACCAACGTACAGCAGGGTAGGGTCTAGAGTACATCCACCAAGCTGAATTAACTACAAATAATCTTTAGCGATAACTCAGAAGCATAATGGACAGGTTTTTCACGGAGCTTGTTTAATGAGGAGTTATTTGGTTATACGATAAATAAAAATAGTTACACTTGAAATAATTACACTGTAAATGTGGTTTGTCGTTTTGTCAGACAAGAACCGCTGACGTGATCTCACGAGTGTTTATGGGTTTTATTACGTGAATAATTTAAAAGAAAATCTACAGATCTGTCACTCCCTGAATTTTCCCAAATATGTGCTTTTTATATTTTGCTTAAGTTATGAACAAATTAAAATATACAAGAGGTCTGAGCATTTATTCTTTGGACTGCCACAGCGGCCCTGTAGACCGGTCCGCCTCTGGACCCACGCGGAGATTTAAAAAAAAAAAAAAAGAAGTCCACTGACACAGCTGATAGACCTACGGCGTCCGCGCAAGGTAGGGAGGGTTTCAACAGACATCATTTGTCTGATACATGTTGATTTCATAGCCTGATCTGAAATTACCGACAAAAATTAAGAATAATAGCCAACGCTGCTCCTCTCAATTGTGAATCCTGCTGCTGCTGAAGCTGATGTCCATCAGTGCTGACATCACTACAATAAACGATCTATAACTATTACCATTATAAAAACATGAACACAAAGTAAGCAATTACAAAAATAATATTAATAGTATAAACCTATTAAATTTAGACAGTAAAGTTTTCTTAATAACCAAACCCAGCAGGAAAAGTTTGGGAACCACTGTAATACAACATCACGCCATGTACTGCCGGAATTATGCCGGGAAAGAGGCAGAAAAGGTGACGGGAGGAATTATTTAAAAAAAAGATTCCAGCCCACACATCATTGACTTACTGACGTACATTTGGACGGAAAATACAATGATCTCACGACCTCACTATTTGGTGAAATAGGATAAGTAATTTGCTGTGGAATTTTTACTTTCCAAATCTCATATGTGGCGCATTCGGACAGAGTTAATATCACAGACGTCTTCCATGTTTATAACACAATCACCACATGTTCCCAGATTGGGAATGGGGCATTCACACAGGACAAAAGACAAAAGACAACCTTGAAAATGACAGTAAAACCATTCGGCAACAAATATATAAAATGAGTTACTGACATAAATGCAAAAAAGCAATGTTCAATTTGACAAAATGCAATTGAGGCACATTATAACGAACATGGAAAAATTAATAAGAAAACTAACTTCTCTTGGATCTCCTCCTACCGCTGGTTCTTTTGAGGTTGATGTCATCGTTGGCCACCTAAAATAGTGATATTATTATTATTATTTATTTCTTAAGAGCAACAGTATAGACAACACAGAGAACAGATGTGGAAGTCCTGGTTTTCATGAGTTGAAACGTTATGGCTTCTGCACCGCCTATGTGCAAGGTCCGTACACGCACACACACACACACACACACACACACAAGAGTATTAACTTGTCCTGAATGTTTAATCTGAGAAATCCAGAAGTTCTGCATTTAGTCCAACTCTGTACTTTAATTTATTTAAAAATGTGTTAAATCCTTTTTCTACTTCTGAAATTTAACAGGATCACTACCACGTCTATTCCTACAAACCTAATACTAGTGCACAAATCCCACAGAGCTACACATCCCTGATCATCTGCAGACTCTAGATAGATAACGTCTGCGGTGGGACCGTCCTATGTGGGACCTACATAGATGTTGAAGTTTATGCTTGTCCTTTTGTCTGGTCTTTAATTACACCAAAAGCTCAGTGGAGGTGTTGATTCTTATCTGTGGAGCTTTCTTTTGTTTCCTTTACTCAGCTCCAACATACCAACAGAGCAAATAAAGCACTTTTTATGCAGGTTTGAGCTAAAAACTGTTGAGCAACACTTAAAAAAAAAAAAACAACAACATTGTAGCAGTCTATCTTTCTAGTCTACAGAGTATTCTGATTGTGATTATTTCTACACGACTTAAAAAATGACAGCAGTAGCAGAAAATACCAGGTGAATTAATCATAGTTGTTCCACTCCAGGTCAGCCCAACACATAGTGACATTTCTGGAGAAGTGCAAGTACAGCTACAGAGGTTACGAGATAGGATTCCCTCAACAACAGACACATGTCGTCAGTTCAACATAGACGTATAAACCAAGCTTTACATGCAGTGAATAAACAGACAATGTGCATCTCAGTAAACCTGCATTATTAAGCATACACAACCTGACCTTTCACAGTTACCAAAACTACTGATTCAGAACAACAACTCACGTGTTTTGAATGACTTAACCTGTGAGTCTGATCAACTTTTCCAGGTGCTACAGGAGCAGAGTTTCAGTGCTTTGTAGCAACAATCAAACTAAACCCACGTAGTGGCAAATATAACACTGGTGATGAACTCGGCACAGCCATTACCATATAACAACATCACTAGTAAGAAGTATGACAATACAGCCATACACAAGCAGAGATTCCCCATCAACTACGCACCTTGTGCTTAACAGGAATGTGACGGAGAGGAATGGAAAACTGACGTAGTCTTACACTGGGACACACGGCATCTTCCTGTTTGACCACCACCTCAGAGCCAAGTGGAGCACACCAGTCATCTGGTACTGCAGAAGAGATACAACCAGTGGTAACCTCTACATGATAAACATGCAATGTTCTGACTTTATTTACTGTATTTACATGAATTCACTGCCAAACTCTATATTTGTGCCTTGAATTTGAAATGACAATATATATTATTAATATTTTTCTTAGTTATAGTGCTAAATTTTTATTTTAAATTAATCTTAATTAAAAGCAGGGAATTTATTTAAAATGCTTCACTCTAGCTCTACAATATCATTGGTAATTTAGACCTGATTGTCCTCTGAGGTCGGATAGTTTTTCTATTTTATATAGTCGCAGCTTTCTTATTGGTAAAAAATAAATATGCTGATACGGTCAAATGAAAACAGTGTATTACTTGTATTACTTCTATAATTAAAACAAACATCGATGTACCTTCAAAGACCGTCTCTGGAACGTCGGAGGTCTGTGTAGGAACGTTGACAACGACAGGCTTGTTCTGACTCTGGTTTCCCTCTGCTCCCCTGCAATGTTCGAACCTGGGGTCTTTCAGCTCTTTGACCTGCAGCTCTGCCCTCTGTAGCTTGATTTTAAGTTGAGCAGCTTCTTCTCCTTTCTGTGCCAGCTCCATTTGATACCCATACAGCACATTTTCAAATATCCTAATTGCTTCAAACACAGCTGTCCTCAAGACTGAGTCCATGGCAGTGGTCAGCTGGACCCGGAACTGTCTTATCAGATGGTCAGACATCACGAAAGATGTTTTCAGATGTCACGGGTAAAGACGCCACGCTGTGATGGTCCTTTCACCCTAAACGGGGAGATAAAATATCTGTTTTTGTCATTTACTTTCCCATTTCAACTCGTTTCTAAAAAGGTGTAAACACCATAGAGAAGATTATTGATTCAGCAGACTTAGTCACTCAAGGTTCAGTACATTTTAAAAAAGAGTAAGTAATTTAAACTGAATTAAAGCTAGAGCATTCAAAACAATATAAAGACATAACCTGGACGCCGTGTTTCGCCCCACTTGCAGGGTTGGGGTACACTTGGTGGCTCACAGCTTTCAAAACCGACAACTCTGACATGTGGCGTGAATATTTTTATACGTTTTCTTTTCACAGGCGCGTCTTGTGTTTAACAAGAAGTCAAACACAACACTTCTCCCACATGATATTAATATTCTCCGGAGCCAATATCTGCATCATTTGACACGCGAAGCTCCGTTTGAAAATAATACAATTATGCCGTTTTAAGTTTAACGTGGCAGACTAACAGCCAGATGCACACAACACTGACCGTTTGGGAGAAGGGGAACTCCTCTGGTCTCCCGCTGGTGTTTGACGTCCCGAACTTCGCCTGAAACCCAGTAGTTCACAACAAAAACCCGCAGAGCTGCAGCAGTGTCTGTTATTTCCTAATTATTTATATATAACTCACGGTTCTCATCCGCCATCTTCACCCGAGAGCACAGGTATGACAAAAACAGGGACGTCATTGCCCCGTCATCTCTCATCGACATCTCGCCACATTGCTTAACAAAAATGCAAGAATTGTCCGTATTTTTAAATAATAAATTATATTAAGAAATGTTCAAATGTTCTAGTTAGTGGTATTTTACTTTTTTGATTAACAAACCAAAGAAGAAAGTAAAATAAATGAAGACAAACCTCACCTATATTAAGATTCAGTATTACACATATATATATACATATATACATATATATATATATACATATATATATACATATATATATATATATATATATATATATATATATATATATATATATATATATATATATATATATATATATATATAATAAAACGTAGAAATAAAACTAAATTAAAGGAACACGGCTAAATTATTTACCCGTGGGTTCCCGCCGCGCAACCCAATGACGTATGTATCCATGTGCGCACACAAACATCTGGCTTACCTTGTTTTGTACAGTCCACGATGCATCGCTGACCATAAAAACTATATTAATATATCACTAATTACAGTTACGTAACCATAGTAACAATTTCTACAGCATCTATTCTCCAACACAGGCCAATGAGAAGTGATTTATTGCTCAGAAATACATTTGAATTAACTTTGAAATTCCAGATGAAATTCAAGCAGTAAAGAATTTTGAAAAGATGGCACATTTAGGGCTTTTACTTTTATTTGACAAGAGCTGATCTGTATATAAACTGAATCATCTAAACACGTCTTTCTAGATGTGTTTTGGACATAAACTGTACAAAAAAAACAAGTTTTAACTTCAGTCTCCAAAGAGGCTGCAGCCTGCCACCTGGTGGACACACGTCATTATTGCTGCTTTTTAAGGAAAAGTCACAACGTCATAACACAAACAAAAAACTCTTAAGTCTAGATCCAATGTCAACTAAATTCTCTTCTTTGCCTGTCAGCTGATACAACATATTTTGAATTAAAAAAAACCGCAATCACAGTTTTAGCACTTTTATTTTGAAACTACTAAATATTTTACATATAGACATTTTCTGCCACGTTGTTGTAGTTGGTAGCTCATTTCTACACTGCCATTTTTTTAAAGCACATTTGTTCAGGCCATAACCAAGTGTTTAGTAATGCTCTAAATTTTACTTGACAAGTATGACTTTTCCAGCAGTGAACAGTTATGCAACACACAGCAGCATCTGAGGCTGTGGGTTTCTGACATAAAACCAGTTTGTAGTTATTAATACACATTTGCTTTTACAGGATTTTAGAGACTGGTCATTTCTATTGCCTTCATTGTTTAACCCCATAGCAAATAATCGGCACAGAAAATGCTTTGGTTCTTTGCAAGTACGGACAACAGAGACTCCTTTACAATCTACAGCATTTGCTTTATTGCATTTCTACGGGACAGGATTAGTGCAAAGCTAAAGGGTCCAGTTAACCTTAGGACAGTCATACAGTATTTTGAACAATGGATTACAAAGTGTCTTTGCTTTTCATTTCAACAGCTTTGTCTATGTTTGCAAATGAAGAAAAAACTGGAATGATCTTGTATATCCAAATGTTGACCATCTCCATCTCAACCAAACGTAGTGTTGTTCCAGGCCACATTGGCTGCATCCATGTCCACAAAGTTAACATAAATCCTAAAATAGGCACAAATAGAAATAGGTTAATGAGGGCCGACATCTGCAGTGAACAGTTACGCAACCCACAGCAGCATCTGAGGCTGTGGGTTTCTGACATTGTGTTACAATTCTGATCACTTTAGAAAGAGTGAATATCCTGGCCGGTGTGTGTAGTCGATACCTGTCAGGAGAGACGCCCAAGTGTTTGTTGAGCAGTCCACACAGGAGTTTAGAGTACTGCTTATTGTGAGCACCACTGATCTTGCCAATGCTGTGGAGGGAGCAGAGTGCACAGGGGTCTCCCTTTCCTCCAAACATCATCATTTGGTCAGGGTTGATGTGCACAGCAATGTACTGTAGACATAAGACCAATATACAAAAGTGGAGTCAGCCCAAATTGAGAGGATCTGTATGGATGAGGGTCCACACGGGAAAAACTGCAATGAAGGTTGTGGAGAAGACCTTGCATATTTGGAATTAAGAAACACACAATTCTCTAGTACAGCCTGGGACAAAACAAAGCCACAAAAAAATAATTACGAGAAAGAAAAATCTTCAACTTTTAGCAATTATTTTTATTGCTGTTACAATCCTTTCATTGACCTTTCATTATGTTTCACATGCATTTCATTTTGGGTTATTTGTGTCTCTTTCTGGTGTTTATAGGACTTTTATAAGTCACTGGAGTAAAATCAAGGTCATCTGGTCTCCTGGGTTTGCAGCAAAGACCATTCAATCATTTCTTCATTACAAAAAAAAGAAAAAAGAGGGATTATTTGCCACACTGAAGCAATGTGAAGATACTACTGATGTTTTTTTTTCTTTTGTATGAATTAAATGTTACTAACCTAGTATGTAATCACTTACCTTCATGTATAATATTTTACAAAGACTTGCCGTTTACAGCCCAGACTGTGTTCACATAATTACACAATGCGTCATTAGACTTGCTACTGTAGCAGAGCTGCGTATCGTAGACTACTTTACACTTTAATTAAACTTAAATTATGCTTCATACACAGGTCGGGAGTATATCCTGTCCACCTGTGTGGAGGGCTGCAGGAGCGCGGCTCCTCGGGAGAAGTGGGCCAGTAAATACACACGGCCGGGCCTACCTGGGCAGGTTTCCCCATGGCTTTAGCCAGTTCCTCCGAGGCCTCGGACAGCAGAGCTGCGGGCACGTCGCCTTTAGCGACGTTGGTGTTCACCACGAAGATCGGCATGATGAGAAACGATGGCAGATATCCTCCAGCCGCAGAGACTCGCTGCTAACACGAAGACAGGAAACGACTCTCTTCCTGTTGTTTACTGTTAAACATACGGTGACCACAGCGCCCCCGTGCGTCCAAAAGCGGCATAATAGCCCTGAGTAAACGGCATCGACCTTTCTTTCTTTCTTTCTTTCTTTCTTTACACACAACATACCCACAAACAATATAATTATTTTTTTCTGTCTTGCAAAGGTTTTATATTTTTTGCATTGTAATTAATTCTCATCCTCCTTGTAGATTTTCTAATAAATTCAGTTTTATGTTCCTTCTCATATTGTTGTTGCCTTGAGTTGTGTTTTGTATATTGTGTTTTTTCTTGTGGCTTGATATTGGTCCTATCTACAATTTTGAGAAATCTTTATTTTGATTGATTGATTGATTGATTGATTGATTGATTGATTGATTTTTTTCTTTCTTTCTTTCTTTCTTTCTTTCTTTCTTTCTTTCTTTCTTTCTTTCTTTCTTTCTTTCTTTATTTCTTTAATTTTTTAAGACCTTCTATATCTTTTGTGGTCACTTTATATTTAATGTTGTATTTGGTGTAATTATTGCCATTTATAATTATTCTTGCATCTAATTTTCATTCATATGTGCCTTACTTCTGTTGCACTGTGTCTCATAAGGGTTGAGTTTGCATTTCATCACTTCATTACATTAAATTGTTTTTAGCAGATGCTTTTATCCAAAGTGACAAACAAAAATAGGGATTCAATCTAGCCAAAAGGTAGAGGCGGACTTGTAGTGTATCAAAAGTGTAACCGCTAAAGAAAAAAGGTAATTTTTTGTTTGGATAGAGAATCACACTAAACAGAGAAGTGTAAAGGAGAATGGGGTACAATTTTTGTTAGCTCTGGCAGTAAGAAAAGGTGAAGATGGAAAAGATGTGTCTTCAAGAGCTTTTTGAAGATGGTGAGATGAACCCCAGCTCTGACAGCAATTGGCAGCTCATTCCACCAGGTCTGTGAAAACTGTCTGGACTGAGAGGTCCTTGTGTGTTGGGATGTCACTGCCAAACGGTGTTCCTGTACGGAGCGCATTGAGCGACCTAGAGTGTAAGCCTGTATGATTGAGTTGAGGTAGGTGGGAACTGACCCAGATATCACTCTGCAGGACAGCAACATTTATTTCAATTTGATTCCAGCTGCTACTGGCCAGTGCAGGTTAATGAGTAATGGAGTGACATGATCCCTTTTAGGTTAGTTGAAAACCAGACACGCCACTGCTTTGTGGACTGTCTGTAGAGGTATTACAGCACAACCTAGAATTACAACCAGGAAGGCACAGCAGTAGACGAGGAGAGAGATAACCATGACCTGTGCCAGGGATCGGGTTGCACTGTTAGTTGAGCATGGTCTGCCTTTCTAAATAAGAACTATGTGAATTGGCGTGACTGGGTATCAGGGAGAAGCAGTTGAATATCCACACAGATTCATCTCGCGAGAATGACGGGAAAAGCTCCTGCACCAAGCCACGGGAAATGTCTGTCGGGAGGGATGTCTACCCATGCATTGACACTGTGAAAGTACACCGATATGATTCCTTTCAAGAGAGTGCTTTCCCTGTCGTGCCCATATCACTGAGGACTGATAGCAGAATATGGTGATTAACTGTCAAAAGCAGGCAATATTTCAAGTGTGCGGACTGAAGATTGACCCGCGGCTTTAGCTGTTCTCAAGGACTCTTTCAGCGACAGCAGAGTTGTTTCAGTGGTTGTTTGAAGCCAGATGGGTAAGGGTCTGTGAGGTGGTTCAGAGAGATGAACTCAGACATCTGTTTGAAGTTCATCCTTTGTTTGATCTTTAATTTTTGTTTTTGTGGCTCTAATGGTCCTTATTGACAGTCTATGACCAGAGAAAGGGACAAAAAGCGTGGGAGAAGAAGGGAGGACTGGAACTTCTGCATATGGGGTGCATGCTTATTGCAGAGTTAACAGCAACCCTAAAAAAAAACCAGCCGTTCATTGACTGTAGACATGATATGAAGTAACAAGACCACCTGACAGAAAGAGGGTTTTTTGAGTAGAGGCTTTACCTAGGCCTGTTTCCTCATGGTTGTTATCTCTTTAGAAATTCTGTAGATTCTCATTTTCTTTTTCTTTAATGTCTCATTTTGTTAATTCTGTGTAGTTTGTAGATTCTTTTACATTTGATTTTGGGTATTAAGTCTCATATCATACTGGTTTTGCTATTATATTTTTACACTATTTATTGTTATTATTGTGGTATTTTATTTAATTTAGTTTAAATCCTTTTGTGTTCTCTTTAGGTTCTTTTGTATCACTTTTCACTATATGACCAAAGACCACAATAGTAGCTCTTCTCTAGTCATATTTAGGATTTCTTTTTAACCTCTTGAGATGATCTACTAAGCTATTTTTTGGGTTCTAAACTATTTATCTTTGCTGATCTTTGCTGATGGAGACACCGTGAGCAGCAAAAGAAAGGGGACGTTTTCATCAAGAAGAGGTGTAAGATCACTCTGGCATTTGAAGTAGATGAACACTGTAGAGCTGACAGAGACTCTTGGAATATTGGGATTGGAATTTATCCCGTTTCTCAAGACACGGATCTGCCTCCAGTGCTTTTGAGCTTAAGGCCGTCGTAGTAGGGTAATTACGGTAACGGGCATGCGCAGTGGTTTGGAGCATCATAAGCAGCGCTGAAGCAGGCGAAGAGGAAAACAGTGGCAGCAGGAGGCAGCAGAAGTTCAACAGCGCTTCCTTTTGTCGCCTTTCCTCCGTGGTCATAATCAGCCAGGCTCCGACACGACCCGCGAAATTCTCCCGAGAGTCTTCATTTTACGACGGAGGAGTTACTCATCTGCGTTTCACTCAAGAAAAGGTGCGTATCTGGCGCTGGTTTAGCAGCGCTGCTAGCAGTTTCTAACGTCAGACGGCTGCTGCTCCTCGTATCCTTAAACCCTTTTAACGCTGCAAGTTTAACTACAAACTGACCTGAATGGAGCCGCTGGCTTGATTTTTTTCTTAAACGACAGTAACATTACTTGAACCCTTTTAATAAGCGAGAAAAGTGGAGCGACTTTAAATTTTAAGTCTTGCAATAAGGGTATTGATTGATTGATTAAGACGGGTTGCGACGGGCGTCCTTTTTTTTTTTTTTTTTAAACTTGGGTATCTGGTCCTGCTGGTTCGGTGACACAGTGTTCATCAGATCCTCAGATGTCCGAGCCTATGTTCAAGATGATGGAGGAATCAGTGACCACGTTTGAGACGCATCTGACGGCCGTCATGGACAGCCTGATCCGCGCCTCCGTTTGCGAGATCACCAAACTGTTCCAGGAGACCGTGAACGACTACCTGGTGGAGCTGTCCCTCAACAGGAAGGAGAACGAGGCTCTCAGGCTGCGACTGAAGCTCACCGAGAGCAAGCTGAGGACGGAGCGCAAGTACGGGATGGGCTGGGCGGCCAACCGCCGCAGCGCCGGGCTGGCGACGCCGGCGGCGGAGGAGGAATCTGGAGGACGGCACAAGCGGAAAGTTGACATGGCCCGTGAGTGCTCCTGGAGGCGGGGGTGGATGAGTTAAACGTGTCGTCTTCATAAACCCAACCTCCTCAGTGTATTCACAGCATACGACGTGTTAGTAGTTGTGTGTTTAATCAGAGAAACGGTGTTCTTCAGTGCAGACATGGCTTATGTGAAGACACACATGTTTTGTTGGAACCATCTGGCAAGAGCTGATCTCTCTCTCCCCCTCCCTCCTCCTTTCTTCCCTTCCTCCTCCGCCTCCTCCTCCTCCTCCTCATGATGGCTCCCTCTGTCCTTCACCTCCCCCTCTCTCACCGCTCTCCACTGCATTCTGTCCCTCCCACTCCTCTGTGGGTTTTCTCCCTCCCTTCCTGCCTTGCTCCTTTCCCTCCCCCCACCTCCTTCGATCTCTCTCCAACTCTCCCTCCTCCCCTTCCTGCTCCGCACTCTTTTACGCCTTCTCTCCTCCTTCCTCTCTCTCCCTGCCCCCACCTCCTCCTACTCTGTTCTCTCCTTCATCACGTTGCATGAACACACATACACTCCCCACCTCCTTTCCTCTCCTGCTTCTCTCCACCACCACCATCCTCCGTAATTACACACTCCCTCTACACTTTCACTTCTCCCCTCTCTGTTTCTACCTTCCTGCTCTCCACCTCTTCGTCCTACCCCCTTATGTCACTCTCTCAACATTTCTCTCAACCAACTCACTTCTTCCTCTTCTCTCTTGTTTCTGTCACACGTTTTCTCTCCCTCCCACTCCCTCGTGTGTCCTACGCCCCCTCTCCTCTATCGTTCATCATTCTCACTCCTCCTCCCTTGTCTGCTTCCTCCCCTCCTTCTCTACAACCTCTTTTCTACTCCTGTTCCCATCTGCCTCTCCATCTCTCCAATTTCCTTTTCCTCACCTCCCACCTCTCTACCATCTTCTGTCCTTCATCTTTCTCTCCTTGCCTTCCAATCATCCCCTCCCACTTATCTGTCTCCCCCACATATTTCATCTACTTTGCCCTCTGTCTCTCCACCTCCCATCCTCCCTCCCTTCATCACCCTCTCTTCTCAACAGGAGGCAAGTCAAAAAAGGGCCCAACAGCAGCCTGTGGCAAAGGCTGGCCTGGAGGTGTGTGGGAGGAAAGAGGAGGAGGAGGAGGTGGCAGTGGGGGAGGAAGAGGAGGAGGAAATGGAGGAGCTCTGGGCATGGTAGCAGGAGCTGGAGGAAGAGAGGGTAACGAGGCCAAGTACCTCATCCCGCTCCCTCGGGATGAAGAAGAGGAGGGAGGGATGGTGGAGGATGAAGAAGAGGAGGGGGGCCTCAGCGGTGAAGGGGAGGAGACGGCCAACATCAAAGAGGAGGTGAGGGAGACGGTCTTTCTCAGAGGAGGAGTAGGAGGAGAAAGTGGCACAGCATTTCTCTGCTGCTCAGCAGCCTCGCATAGCCTGAGAAGAAATGTAGACACAAACGGAGTCGCCCTGAGAGATCAGCTCGTATTTTTCAGGCACCCAATCACTGCAAACATCTAGTGGATAAAGAGAAGCTATTGATTTGATATTAAGCTTTCAGAGGAGCCCGTTGAGTGGAGGTCTTCACATCTCAAGTACAGCAAGCTTTTATGTAAAAATACTTGTGGTGGAGGTGAAAAGCTTTTCACTTTTTTGAACCAAGTGGCGGGACACGGATCCACCCGTTACCTCTCTCCTGATCTGAATACATGCAGATTAGCCTCTTTAGTTTTTGTTTACTAAGTGGCTTTCAGGAACTTTTAATCTGTCACGTAGTTTCATCGCTTTATTTGTAGTCTCATTGTAAACATGTAAATCAGTACAATGACTTAAAAAAACCTTTGGTCTGAAAAATGCTGTTCTGATTTACAAAATGATTTAAGGTTACTAATGGCACATTGTCACATTATTATTAGTAAGATTAGTTTTACATAGCATAATACTATTTTTCTAAAAAAGAATAAATTAATAAATAAACCCCAGAGTGACTTTTTTCAGTATTTTAATTAAATCTCCTGGGCTACTGGTAACGAACCTAAACATGATTTATCCACTGCTGTCCTGGAGAGGGCGTCTTTTACACCCTTTCACTCATTGTGGTCAGAAAAGTTCAGCCTTTGCCTTCTTCAGCGTGGAGGGTGAGTTTCCAAAATGCTTCAGGGTTTTTAAGATGTTAATTTTCTAACTTTTAATCCTGAATTTTATGGTGCAGCACCCTGTACAGGACTTTATTTCCTGTATACATCAGTTTCTCCTCTATTTGCATAATACTTGAGGATTACATTTCTCCATCGTTATGACAGATCTTCATTCAATTCAATTAAATTCTGTTCAGTTTTATTTATATAGAGTCTATTACAATAGAAGTTGTCTCTAGGTGCTTTCCAGAGATCCAGGACAAGAGCCCCCAGTAATCAGTTGGCCTCCAGAAAAGCTGTATTTGAAGAAATATCCAATGAAAAAGTAAAAAATAAGGACGTGCCTGTCTTTCAGAACTTCCTCTCCAGTAACCTGTTTCACTGTAGCTCTTGGCTTGTTTGTTTTAGTGCAACAAGCATATGTATCAGTAGCCTGTTAAAAAAAACACACACACACACAGACCTCTCTTTGAAGGTGTAAGGAAGGAGGATTAACAGGTACTTTGGATTGTAATAACACAATCAACCCTTTTTACTTGAAACCAGATGACTCATCAGAAGCTGATAAGGTAGGCAGACCAAGCCCATACTTTTTTTTATTTTATTTTTCCCTTTTGTAAGGTCCAATAGCGCCTGTCTCTGGGGAGATCAGAATTGTAGGCTAAAAAGGTAGGCTGCTGTTCGTTACCATCTGTGCACTATAATGATAATTCAGTCTTTAATATCGGAGACTTGGTTGTGTGAGGAGGTCGAGGGCTGGCACTAATAGTCTAGGAAGACCATGATTCGATGTACCTGTGTCACTTTTTAACCAACACGACTGATGGTATTTGTCAGCAGAGAAGAGAACAACCCTTTTCTCAACTATTTGCACCTTGTTTGACTTAAATACCTAAAAGAGGTGTCCACAAAAAGGCTGCTATGAAAAGGTAGAAACTGACATGCTTATAATTTGACCTGGAGAAAAAATAAGTCCATTAACGAGACGCTTTTTTTTTTTTTTTTTTTTTTTTTTTTTTTTTTTTTCACCTCAGTGTTTGAATACTTTACTATTTTACAGTGATGGATCATTAGAACAAGGGTGTCCAAACATGTCCATGCCCACTGTAGGTTTTTGCTGTATGCTTAAGAATTACAAGCACGCTTAGCTGCAAACAAGAGCTTTATTCTGGACCGATTTCTTCTGCTGCCTGACTGTGTGTTTCTGCATGCAGTTTGCTCAAACAGAGGGCTATCAGCCCGCCTCTCTGCGGCTGATTAAGGAAGCCTTAAAGATGGAACCACCCGACCAGAGCCTGCGCCCTGGCTCCAAAGCGCAGAGTGAAGGTAATGAGCCCAAGACTCACTGACGTAGGACTGGCAAGTTAGTGAAATGTTCAGGGACCAGTAGTTTTAAAAAGAAGTGAAATGATTGATCACACAGAATCTCTCCCCTCCCTCCTGTGACCACTCAGCAGACCTGTCAGATCATCCCCCGACTCTTCATCCCGGACAGAAAGCAGGTGAGGGCTGGGAGGTGGGCTCCACAGAACCGTCGGAAGGAGGCATGACCATGGATGAGCTGCGAGGGCTGGAGTCTGCACTGATAGCGGAGAGAGGCCGTGAACAGGCTTCGCAGCATGACCTGGAGATGCGGGCGAGCGAGATCAGCTTGGCCCCAAAGTACATCGGTCTTGATGGGATGGAGCAGGAAGAAGAGATGGATCCTCAGCCGCCCACTCTGCAGAGGGAGGAGCAGGTAGCGCAAGGAAGAGTGAAGGATGGTGCATGGGCAGGAGGGGTTAGGGTGGTGGAACTGAGGGTGGGCTGGTCAAAGAAGCTGAGAGAGGGCGACTCTGAGGCAGTCAGGCCCGCGGAGGAGGCGGTGGAGCAGGCGGAGTCTGAGCCACTGCCCCAGCTGTCTGCTCCAGGAAGTGTCAGCGAGAGTGCAGGGGAAGAGGAGGCCGGCGGGGACCTGCTCAGCTTCTGCCCGCAATGTGGAGGAGGCTTCACGTCAGTGTCCGAGCTGGAGGAGCACCCCTGTCCACTAGGTGGCGCCCATTTACAGAGTAGTGGAGCAGAGGATGGCCTATTCCCTTGCGCTCATTGCAGCAACACGTTCAGCCACGCCTGGGCCCTGAAGAACCACGAGTGCGCCTGCGCCGCCGAGCGGCCGCACTGCTGCGAGATCTGCGGGAAGCGCTTCACGCACTCGCGCTCACTGGAACGGCATCACCTGGTACACACAGGTGAGAGGCCACACCGCTGCCCACAGTGCGGACGCAGCTTTAGTCGCCTGGGTAACCTGGAACGGCACCAGCGGATCCACACAGGAGAACGTCCGTACGGATGCGAAGCGTGTGGGAAGCGTTTCAGCCGCGTGGAATACTTAAAGAGGCACCAGCTGCTACACAACAGCGAGAAGGCAACGCTCCAGTGCTCCAACTGTGGCAGGAGCTTCAGCGACATGGAGCAGCTGAAGAACCACCAGTGCTTTTAGAACATCCTCCTTCAAATCTGCTTGAACTTGAGACAACTGGTGAATACAGAACCTGGCTCGTGAATGTGACTGATACACTGTGTTTTTGTCAGTGATTATCTAAGAATAAGAAGCACACACGTGGAGGAGTTTACTTGGAAAGGAACTAAATGTAAAAATTTTCTGTATAAGAAGAGAATTAAAGTCTCAGTCTTTTTTTATCTTTTTGTTTTTTGTCTATGTGCAAAACCTTGACTTATTTATTTCAATGACATTGTGCACTTTTATCAGTATAGCAATAATGAACTAATGTTGAAGACTTCTTGTTCCTTCGGACACTATATTTGACAGTTTTGTATGTTTTGTTTGTATTTTGTATGTGTATGTGTTTTGGTCACACTTACAAAAATAAACATTTCAGTTCAACCATGAATTATTTCAGTTTTGGCTTAGTATTGATGCTCCTTTTCTTTTCCTTTTTTTTTTTTTTTTTTTTTTTTTTTTTTTTTTTTTTTGGCTGTTTACAAGATGCCCTAATCTAAATCTGTTGAAGGTCATTCCCATCATGAATGTTTGTTCCCAGTCATGGACACATCTTACAGAGATAAAATCGTCTTCTGTACTTTGTATGAAATGAGTTACATAAGAACTAAATCTTTACCTCTTTTAAAGTGTTTGTGGCACTACTGTTGTGACAGAGAAAAGCGGAAAAGCCCTGTGAAGGGCCAGTATCTGGGAGCTGGACCGGCTGCACAGGCACTGTAGTATCTCTTTATGGGGACACCTTCTCAACCAAGTGAGCAAACCGTCTCCAGCATCTCTACAGATGTTTGTTTAACCAGAAATCGTTTATACTTTAGGATATCTGGAATCTGCACATTGTCCGTGCGTTGGTAGGATCATTCCTTCGCAGTGCAGCATCTATGGAGTGGGACGCTGTCACGTCTTTAGGAATGTCCCGTTGAAGGGATGGGCAGTAGTGATCCCTCTCAGGTTCAAAGAGTATTCTGCCAACAATCACATACAAGTGATCATCTTGCTCCCATGTTGCCCTGGCCTCTCAGTGTTCCCACCGTAGGATAATGTTTGTCATTTTGGGATGGCCCCTGGTCTAGATCAGGGGCAACTCTGCTCCTCGAGGGCCGCTGTCCTGCATGTTTTAGATGTTTCTCTGCATCAACACACCTGATTCAAATTAATGGTTTTCATCAGCTTGGCATCGGGGTCTGCACAACTCTGTTTATATATCAGGGTGTGATGAAACAGGAAAGCATCTAAAACATGCAGGACAGTAACCCTCTGGGACCAGAGTTGCCCACCCCTGGTCTAGATCGTCCAATAGCCATTAAGAACTGGGCAGGTTCTTCATCTCATTTGGATCTACAACTTCAATGGTCTTCTCGTCTGTACTGTATTGCTTTGATGTCACCTTATTGATATAAAGGAAAACACATGAAATTCTGTGCTTTATAACATTATTAATTATTATTTGTTTAATAGGGTTTTACTTTGATGTCTCACATCCATGTGGTCACTTTTCCTCATCAGGCGGTATGTGATTTTATTCTTTCTCTCCATGAAGAAGGGACTTTGCTGGCAGAGTGAAGGGCTGCGCAATGATACAGGGTCGCAAAGCAGCACCTTACATAGAAGAGCTGACGTGTCGGCTGGAGCTCATTCCCTGTGATACCTTGTGGTGGAGTGTTGCAATAGAAGAAAAAATCAATACACCTGGACAAGCGAGGACAATTGCTTCCAGAGACGTTTCTGTAAAACCACACACAAAGCAGCAGCAGAGACCCAGTGGTGAACAGAGAAACAACAGAGTCACCTGCTGTAATAAAGAAAAAAAAAGTGTTTCAATCTGTTCTTAGACACTTGAAAAGAGATGAACTGGAAGTCTGACTGGAGGCTTGGACTGGATGTAAATAACCTTCACTGGTTCAGTCACTCAGATGAGGGATCACAGAACGTTCTGCTTGAAAACTAGAAAATATTTAGTATCATGTAATATCCTCTGAATGATCATCTAATAATGAAATGACTGCTATGGTTAAGACATTTTTGCCTTTTCTATTTTTAGCAATGACATGAGAAAAGTGCATTTACAAGATAATTTTGTTAATAATATGAAGAAATACAGCTGACACTGTCTCACAGCGAACTAATTTATTTGTGGATATTTTATTTTGTTTGCCAATTACAAACACAATATTTATTGCTGATGCTGTAATGTACATAAAGAATAGAGGGAAACAATGAAATAAACAATAAAACTTAAAGGAGACCTCTTCTTTTTTCACTCTTAGTTTTTTTGACACAAAGCAGTTATTATATCCTGGATGATGAAACACTAATGAAGCAATTAAAGCAGAAGAACGTTTTGAAGAAGCCCCAATGAAACCAAACGTCTTTATGTCTGACAGTTGCCATCAAACAGACTGATTTGCATGTCCAGCCTTTCTGACAGAATACCTTCCAAGGTCAACAAAGGCATTTGCCTCACATCATAGCCCCGTACTGCCACTCTCGCTTTAACATTGACAGGCACAATCTCCTCTCCGCTACTGGGGTCGTTCCTTCCAACGGCAGCATAAGTAGGGAAAAACTGTTGCTCAGAGTCGGGGAGGTCAGATCTGTACGCTGGGCAACAGTAGGCAGACCACATGTACTCAGGAACAGACACCCTGTCATTAATCCAGCGGGCCTCAGCAGACTTGTACGGTATGACTCCGGTGATCACGTACATGGATCCCTGGCAAAAGTTCTTGTATTTTCTCAAAACCTTGCTCTCCAGAACACTCCAGGGCCCCGAGTTGGAGCCCTTGTGCTGGGGGACAATGTTTGTCAGCGTGAACGTGGCCGCCCGGTTCGCCGCTGTCCTCTGGTGCATGCTGGGATTGAGATGGCCTTTGGTAAAACTGGAGTTCCTGTAGTCCTTGAGCACCGCCTGGCTTTCAGCCACATTTTGGTCAACGGATTTGCTGAACGCCTTCATCTCTGGGCTGGCATGGGAGAAAGCCAACTGCAAGAAGCAGATGAGTTCATTTAGAAGATAAAAGGGCATTTTTACTGCTCGTTGCTCATACTCTGTGTGGCTGAGGGAGCTATTGATTATCTAATTATCTATCTGGACACTTACATGATGTTCTGTAGTTTTGCTGCTTGCCAAGACTTATTAAGAATACAATTATATAATTGTGGACTCAAAGTTAAGACTCAGCTTTAATCTAATAGATTTTACTCACATATTACAGCTCTTTAGTATGTTGATTTTTTTTTTTTGCAAGAGTTCAAATGTATTTAAAAAACTGGAAAGATTAAGTCAACAGATGTGTCATAAGGTGGAATAGACTGTTGCTTGATTATTGTTTTCCTAGTTAAGCTAGAAAAGATTATTATGATTATGAATGTGGTACTTGCGTTTGGAAGCTGATGCTCTTTTGTGGTTAAAAGTTGTCCAAATACATTTAAACCTTTAAGGGAGGGTTGTAATTCCAGCTTACTAAACAATAAAAGAAACTTAGGCAAGAAAAAAAGACAAGGTTTGAAATTGTATTTTTGCATTTACAGTTTGGTAGAGGCGGCTTCCACTTTCATCTAAAGTTACAAACAAAAAACTCCCAAAACAGTTTTTCTGTTGCTTTTGTGTACTCCTAAACCCGCAGATGTGCTAGTCTGTGGTAAAAAATAAAACATAAATAATGCAGTCATCTGCCCTAAAAGGAGATGAGACCAAATGATATCATAATACTTAAATACATTAGTCTGTGAGAGAGCCTCTTGGTCATTGGCCTGTTTTGTTACTTACCTGAGGTTCATACTTCCAGGTAGACTCAGGCCGCTTCCCATCTGCAGAACTAGGTCTGTATGCAGAGAACAAAGGAGCACGATGCTGACGGCGGTACAGAGTGGCAAAGTGGTACTGGTTTTTGTAGCGCTGGCATATTGGCTGGTAACCTGCTGCACTGATCCCCGTTGGAGGGATTTCGTTGTAGAAGAAGCCGAGGCAGTTGGAGAAGTCCCTACCAACCTCTCCGATGACCAGGACGCTTAACCAGAGGAGGAGGAACAGAGCCTCAATGGAAGTCTGTAGGGAGTGTCTGTGAGGCATCCCACACCAGAGATAAGCAGGTCAGTTGGAAACTTGTTGATGGCTGTTCAGAATCTGGGTGAAATCTGCACTTCAAGTACATATTAACACCGAAGTTTCCTCTTATATATACTGACTGTATATACCTCATTTACCGTCTAACTTCCTCTGCTGACCGGCAGTTGGGCTGGAAAAACTGGGGAAATCCTGTTTTGGCATGTTTGTATCTTTTGGGTTCCTGGTAACTACATCAGTCTTTTAGTCATCATTCTAGTCCAGTACTGGAGATCATTATTATTGAAGATTGTTTGCATACGTCCACAACTGAGGTTTTTTTATGACTAGTAAACTAAGTCCTGGATTTCCCTCTGAAGTATGTATCTACAGCTCCAGGGCTTTGCCTTAAAAGAAAAAAAAAAAAACATGATTAGAGACTTTGAGTTGTGCAAAAGCATGAGAACCCTTAAAAAGCGGAATCTCCCACAGCTGTTTCACATAAGTGAAACAGTGTTTACTGGCAAATGTTAAATAATAATAATTTGTGAACTGCTAGAATTGCACAATCATACACCTCTAAGCAGGTTTTGTTTCTGCTTCTGTGCATGCATGCGTGCGTGCGTGCGTGCGTGCGTGCGTGCGTGCGTGCGTGCGTGAGATTCTGCTTCTCTTGTCATTACTGCTTTTTGATTGTGAGAGATGCAAATGCTTCTTCCAATATTTGTCAACTTTCAGTTCACAGAAAATCTGTGGCTGGTAATTTGTTAAGAGCTGTTCAGTTCAGTTGGAAACCATTGCTTTTAGTCTTTGTGAGTCATTTTACACATGATAAATGAATTGTATTTATACATAATGGGAGTCTAAAGAAAATGCAACATGTGGGTGATCAGATAAATACTACAGGATAGATAAGACTGTTGCACACCTTTATGTTATTGATTCTGCTGATTCTAGTCTTTGAATATCAGTAAGAGTATTAATAAGGCTGAAATAAACTGAACCCATTTGACCATATTAAGTTAGAGTTTTGTTCCCTAACATCATTGGTATTGAAATTGAACGAAATGTCATACCATCCACCTCATGCAAATTTATCAATTTTGTGTTATTTGAAACACGCAAAAGTTTAGACTACACTTCATCTTCCAGAGTAAGTTAAAGTTGTCTGAATTACAGCTCATGGTAAACAGAAAAAGATTGAACTGTTTGTCATAGCACTATTTATTTTCTTATTTCCACATAATGCATCAGTGGTTTCCCAGGTTGTCTGTTTGTTACTGCCATCTATTGGGAAATCAGCGGTACTACATTTGCAAACAGCAGTTACAAAAAAACAAAACAAAAACAAAAAAAACAGTGAAAGTAGTCCGGTTACTGTGAGTAATCGAGTTTCCTTTGTAGTCACAGTCGCTGAGGTTGGAGCTGTGAATCCTTCCGAATAGACTTACTCATCTAGTTCCCCACCTATAATCTAAACTTGTGTCTCCTGTTTTAATGACTTATACTGGTTGTTCTAGGTGTATGAATGCTCCCCATGACTCTCTCTTATGAGTTAACATATTTGCCATAAACTCTTTTGCTTTTGACCAACACCAATGAAAGAGAAATGTATTAATCGCGGCCCAAAGTGTGTTCTTTCTGTGACTTAACAGGTCTTTAACCAAATTATTTACTCATTAAACAATTGATTAATTATATACAATTTTTAAACCCTTCCAATAGAAAAAACTAAATGTTCTCATTGGGTTATTTCAAAGATCTTTCCTTCTCTCTCTTCCTTCCTTTCTTACTCCCTCTGAGAAACCATGTCACACATCGCAGACCAAAGTCATGCGCCCCGTGATGGATGAGCTCCATTGCGCAGCTGCCTGTTTCTGCACGCCTTCCGTCTTCTCCGTGAGTATTTGCACCACTTGTAGATTCAAACCACTCCCTCTGTCAGTATGTGCGGAAGAGGAGTCAGAGCAGTCTAGTCCGTACTTGCCATCAGACGTTTTTTCTTTAGACTATGTGGGCCGCAAGGAATGGCGGAGGCCAACGCGCTTGAGGAGCTTCACTCGGAGCTCACCTGCCCGGTGTGTCTAGAGCTGTTCCGCGATCCGGTGATCCTCGAGTGCGGACACCACTTCTGCCAGGTGTGCATCATCCAGTGCTGGGAAGTGAAGGCGGACGAGCTTTCGAGCTGCCCGAAGTGTAGAAAGTCGTGCGCTCAGAAAGTGCGCCCCAACTCGCTCCTGTGCAACGTCGTGGACAGCGTGCGCCGAGCCCGCGTCATGGACGCGGCGGCGCGGACGTCCGGATGGGAGCAAGACGGCGCCCCGCAGATGCCAGAGGAGCGAGATCCCGGTTCCAGCGTGAGTAGCGTGGCCTCTTCCATCGGTCACTGGCCGCACCTGGTTATGGACATGTGTGACGAGCATGAGGAGAAGCTGAAGCTGTACTGTGAGGACGACCAGCTCCCCATCTGTCTGGTCTGCGGCATGTCCCGGGACCACAAGACCCACAACGTCATCCCCATCACAGAGGCCTTTGAGAACTACAGGGTAATCTGTCTTAAACATGTTTTTTTCTGGTGGAATTCGTACTATTGAGTAACAAAAGAACAAAGCTTTTATTTTCACACCATATAATTATTTTTTCTGTGGTTATGTTTGCTCCCAAATGACAGCTGAAAAGAAGGAGTTGCTTTTTTTCTTTCACAGTTCACACATAACATGTTAGCTGTGTTTTAAGGGCACACTCCCACTTTGCCCTGCCAGCCTTTTGGTATTTTCTGTTTTACAGGAATTCAGCAGGCCCGTGTGAGCTCTTCTAACCCTCCTACGGACTCCCATCAGTTTGTTTTAAGACTTCTTTCTGTGTTTTTCATGTTTTGCTGGTGCTATATTCCCACTTTTGCAGGCCAGGGTGCTCTGCGGAGGAAAGATTTTCCATCATATGACTCTCATTTAAAGCTCAACTGTTGTTCGTGTTGTTCAGAGCAGCACCAATGAAATGCCCTGCTCATTTAAGAATAATCTGGTTTACTGACCTCATTTCTTCGCATTTTGCATGTGACTGTTTATTTCTTCTGCTAACCAACAGGACAAGTTGGCCATGGCTCTAGAGAGGGTTCAGCTGCAGACTGAGGAGGCAACACTCTTTCAGAGACAGACCAATGAAAAGATCCTCCTCATTAAGGTACCAAAACATTTGTGTGCTGGACTTCTGCCACTTACTTGGACTTATTCACACGTAGACGCACAAATAACAAATGTATGTACAGAATTCACAAGTAGAAAGACCTATATAGCTGACCGAATACTTTTTCCACTACAGCAGCATTAACCTCAGACTGAGGTGTCTATGTGTGTTAAACTAAGATATGACGGTAGTGTGTTTGCAGCATGGGAACATTTCTGCAGCAAAAGACGAGTTCACAAATCTGTGCCATACACTACTACACGCTCCTCTTTTCCTTCCTGACAGGCTGTTTGACTGTCCGCCTGCACTGCTTTGACCCAGTTTATATGCAGATTCACAGATTTTCACTTCTCTTTTTTCTGTCTTAAGTATAACAGGATGCAGGCAAGCAAGGCTGAGCGGAAGCTCGTCTGTTTCTTTTCCTGCTAATCTCCCTTTCTGTGTGCATATATGTGGAAAGTGAAATAAACACACAGCTGACTGATCTGTCTATCTGCCAAATTCCAGAAAGTTTTCAGTTTCCTCTTGACAGTATTTGTTTTTTTTCTCTCTTTTAAATTGCCTTGTTTTGCATGAATGTGTTAACTAATTGTTATTCTTCTTGACAAGTTAGTTTTTTATAAAATACAGAACATGCCCCCTGGTGTTTAAGGCGAGGACGTACAGCTCTTTATAAATGGGTTGTTAACAATGTTTACGCCAATTTGTGGCAACCACGGGAGACAAACTGCTCTAACAGCCTATATTTGTAGTCTACACTATTTCACTTCACACTGAAGCAACTAAAAGCTTATTTTTCAAAAGCTCACTAGTTAATAATGCTTTCCTCGCCAACACTGGATGCCAGCACAGCGTGCACCTTCTCTCTGAGATGCACTGCAGAAGATTTTTAATGCACACTGGATAAATAACAGCCTAAACTTACAGCCTATAATTTTACTACATAGTCAAACAACTGAAAGAAATTAATTTGATCAAAAGCCTGCAAGTTATTTGCATTGTGCTAGCATTAAAAAAATCTATTTAAGACTTTATATTTAAAAAAAAAAGCAAAGATTTTCCATTTAACTTTATATTCTGTTGTGTAGACAATGCTGTTATATCAGTTATAAGCAGATTGTGTACCAGCAAATCACAAAACACGTCCATCACGTAATGGACAAAGTCAAAGTAGAATAAAGACAGTCTCATTGCATAATGACTATAAAACACACATTTTTGTAGATATACTTTGTCCCTCTCTCAACATTTTGTGTTAGATGGTTGGAAAAGTCTTTAAATGACGATAGAATTACCTCCATTTTCAATTACAACTATTTGGCCCTTACATCTCACAAAACGTCTGAGATCAACTATCCTCAGATCACAAAGGAAGATGAGGATCAGACACACAATATCTGTTGATATTTTTGAGTCTTTCCTTAAAGCTTTAGTCGTTTGAAGGGCGTTTGGTGTGGTCTGGTGAATATATTACATATTATTTGCTGCTAGTTTCTGAAGCCATGGCCCATCTGTTTTGGCCAGTAGTTTGAAATTTGTTGGGAGGGGTGTTTTATCGTCAATAACTTCTTTAATGGGAATTCGGCCATTCAGTTCATTTGTTTTGTATTGTTTCTTGTGTTGGTTTAAGATGCATTTTGGCTTTGATTTTCTGCTGCAAAGTTAAGCCCTGAAAACTGTTTAGAATAGAGCTATTTAAAGATTTAAAGTCAATATTGTTAACTTCTGCTAAATCACAGTAAAGCAGGGCCTTTGTCTTCTTTTTTTTCTCAATTATTTTACAATAAGAGAACATTTTAGATCACAGTTATGAGACTTAATCTCAAGATACAGACTAATGTTTGATTCAAAAGAAGAGTGTGTGAGCAGGATACTTTACTTTGATTCAGCATAGATTTGCTCTGCAATGGTTAAAATACTTCTTTTGTCGCGCTACACAGACTCAACTAACCAGACTGGTAACAGCCACTTGGTTTCAAGAATATAAAAAAAGGAAGCTGAGTTGCTGGACTTGTTTCAAGCCTTTAAGAGTAACAGTCAGTTTTAGTTTTAGAATAGAACTGAGTTATAGATGAAAGTAAAACGGCTGGACGTCGTCTACCTCGGTCTCCTGCAACAGTCAAAATGAATGTGTGAACATGAAAAACAAGGATCAAGTGTGGCTGTGGTCACATGTAGGAACAAACCTTCTGAAAAAATGCAGGCGGCATGAGGAATCACCTGACAGCCACTTCTCTCGACTCAGAAGAGCATTTCGAAGCCCTGCTTTTGGTTTTTCAACTCTGAATTTAACTGTTTGTTTCACTCACGCTGCCGTTTTCAGCAGAAGTTGACAAATGTCGGCTGACAAAGTCATTTTTGTAGCTGAAAAGCCAAAACTGTGCTGCAGCTGTTGTTGAAAACTGAAGCTGATATAAAAGGAAAGGGAACGCAAATTTTTCCTTCCTGGACTTGAATATTCACAGTTCAGTACAGACACAACTCTGTTGCATTGCTGCCGGCAGATTCAGTTAAAGAACTGCTTATTAGCATATTTTTAAGAAACAACTTCACGCAATAATACATCACATGTTGTGGTCACAGTTGCCACAATGCAGAGGAACCACATGCCAACACAAGTTTAAATTCTTAATAAAAACAGGCCGAGAAGGGCGTGAATGTTTCACTCAAACACACACCGTTTTAATTAATTACATAAACCACTGATATATAAATCTTGTCTTTTATTACGCTACTTCTTTACTTGTTAATCTAAATTTAGTTTAAGTTAGTCTAAGGGATACATGTTATGTAATTGCAACAAAATGAAGTTTGGATTTGTGCTTTTTATGTTATTTTATATTGTCAACTGATAAACAACTTTTTTAACATACATACTTGGATTCAAAACAAGTTTCATGTGATGAGGAGGAGATAACACGTTGATTTAAATTCATAATGACCAGAAGATGTTGGTTTTGTTTTTGGATCAAGTCTTTTTCCAACTGTGTCTAAGTCTTCATTGTGTTTCAGGAGCGAGCAGGAGATCAGGAAGAGCTGGTCACTGCAGAGTTTGGCCGACTTAAGGAGTTCCTACTTGAGGAGGAGGCGCGCATAAAGGAGAAACTGCAGAAGGAGAAAGAGGAAAAGCTGAAACAGCTGGAGGAGGCCCTCACTCAGGCAACTGAGCAGATCAGCCAACTGGAAAGTACAGCTGACAAACTTCGCCTCAAATTGAGGGAGGAAGAAAATCCAGAGCAACTGAAGGTGAGGGAAACTTATTCCTTTCTATTTAGGAAGATTTATAATCTGTGAATAATACTTTGAGCTGCAGATGCCAAAGATACTGAAAGGAAATTAATGAAGTGCAATCTGTCAACGTGTTTCAACAGATACTGAAATGTTTTGTAATAATGTGCTGTCCTTTGTTTCAGGGGATCAAGGATTTCATCGGAGGGTAAGTGTCAGTAATAACGTTTATAAGAAGGGACTTTTTTACTGAGTCACTCTAATTTCTGGTTCATCTCTACCTTAATATACACAACTCCTTTTTTTCCTATTGAAATGTTCAAAAGAGATTGCATATTGTTTTGAATTCTGTTATATGTCAAGTTGCGAAAGACTCCGTAGACACCTTTGTGGTTTAGTGACTCATTGTTGTCCCACATTATGATGCATCCTGCCAGGAAACAGAAAAACTAACTGTAAGCATCTTCATACAGTTGCGTAAAAACTGAAAGGGCTTCCTTTTTCAATACTTAGAGTGCACATATCACAACATAGTGATAATAAAACACTGATGAGAACATCTGGTCCTCCTTACCAGGTAAAAATAGCAGCCAGGTGCTTCTGATTAAAGGCATATGATTAATAGATCATCAGCAGGTGTGACCACTTCACTAAAAGCTGCTGTTTGTTTGTGTTCAAGTGTGTTAACCTCTGCCAATAAGGAAAGACATCAGCAATGATCTCTGTTCAACAGTTGAAGCATTGCTAAAACTCAGTTCCAAAGCACCACAGTGATCTTAAGCAAACCAGCAAATCCCAACAAAATAGCTCAAAAAGAAAAAAAAAATCACTCTGATTGAAAAGGTGTTTCAACTTAAAGCAGAAAAAAAAACGTTTGCAATATTCAGGCCAGTGAGTTGCCCTCCTCCAGTTGCTGATGTTACGCAAGTCATTTGTCCAAGAATTACTGTTACTTAGTCTATTTCTTTTCTCTCTCCTGTGTTTTTTTTCATTACTTTCTTGCAAAGATTACTTTTTTATTCCTTTGATACAATTACAACGATTAGTGATTTCAAAACCCTGAAGAATACTTTATTTTCCAGGGCCGAGAGCTTGTTTGAGTGCCCCCCGAAGGTCAGTGTGGAATTGCAGTCAGGAGAATTTCTGGGACTTTTGCAGTACAGGATCTGGAGGAAAATGGGCTCAGTTGTTAATCCAGGTATGAAAACCTTGTACGCCACCAGAACATGGTCTCAGATACTCATAAATTCTCTCCTCTACGACTGACTTTGAGATGTAAATTTATTCAGAGTACCATTTTTAAATGATTTGGTTATCTTTTTCTCAAAGAGGCATTCCTGTCATGGTCTTCCAGTTGTTCTCTGTGAACATATTTCTTGTTGTTTCAACTCATTTGTGCTGTTTTCTCAGGTGTTGTCCCAATAACTCTCGACCCAGATACAGCCTATCCCTGTCTGTGGGTGTCTCCCTGTCGTACCAGCGTCCAGGTTGGAAGAATCCAACCAAACTTGCCCAACAACCCTGAGCGTTTCACACGTTACAACATCGTCCTGGGCTCTGAAGCCTTCTCTTCAGGAAGACACTACTGGGAGGTGGAGGTGGGTTGCAAAACAGCGTGGGGTCTAGGGGTGGCCAGAGCCTCTGTCAACAGGAAAGAGGAAATCTGCCTCTGCCCAGATGATGGTTTCTGGACCATGGTGCTGAGGGACAAAGGCAATGGCACCAGCGAGTATGAAGCGTGCACCGACTCAGAGGAGAACTTCATATATCCCCCAAAACCCCCCAGAAGGGTAGGGGTTTATTTGGACTATGCACATGGTCGAGTGTCTTTTTATGACGCTGGAGACATGACCCACCTCTTTACCTTCTGTGATGCGAAATTCAAAGAGCCCGTTTATCCCTACTTCAATCCCTGGCCGATCATCAACGGTCAAAACTGGGAGCCGCTCACAATTGTTACACCACACTATTGATTGATGCCATTTTTATCAGAGATCTGACATATGAAAACTGCAAGCTGCAAAAGAAGAGTCAACCCAGTCAGTTTTGACTCATTGGACTTTGGACTCATCTCATGAGCATTCACATACTTGCCTGATAGAGTTTCTTGCCATCTAGTGATGAAATTGCTCTGAAGAAATGGGACAAGAAGATACAAGAACAACCCATCAAATTCCATGAAAAGTCCAAATTCAGACATTGATTTGATACTGACAAATAAATCTTTGTAGCCAAAACTTTATTTAATTTGTTAATTTATTCTATAGATCAGTTACTGTTTGATCAATTGTGGACAGTATTAGTCAACTCATCTTGGTCCTAAAACTTAAACTGACTATCTACTTGTCCAATTGACAAATCTCATTCAGGATGCAGTATTATCCCTTCTGCCTTCGCTGCCTCCTTCCAGCTTCGCCTCACATCCTTCTTTTTATGTGGCGTGTGCTTAAATCAATAAGTCGTCGTTGTTACTGTTTTCCAAGTATGTTCATGGACGCACATGGGCATCCCAGGACAGAGTAGCTCTGAATGAACTATTGTCTGAATAAAGACTCTAACCCAGTGTGTGATCCGTCAGCATGGGGATCAGTACTTCATACTTCTTCTTCCTAAGCATTCTACCGTTTCTTCTTCTCTGAGTGATTTCTGTTAAATGTTACGAGGTGTTTAAGGAGTTTTCTTCAGCAATAGTCAAATTATTTTTGATTGTTCATTGAATTAGCAGTCAGCAAGAAAAATACAATGTAGATTTATGCTTTAAGATTTTGTATTGACTTTTAACACTGCCGTTTCTAGATTTTTAGTGGCCCTATGCAGGTTCTTCTTCGGGGGCCCCTATTTTTTTTAAAACTCCATGGTGGTGGGGGATTTCCCTTAAGGTTGATCCATAGTGATCCATTGATTAGCTACACGTCAAAAAGAAAGTAAGATAGATTTGTGAATCTAATGTTCAACTTTGAGTTTAGTTATTAAAATAAACCCATCTACGTAACTTAAATTTTGATGCTAGACAAGTAGGCATTATGGTGTATTTTGGCTACAAATGAAGACACGTTTTCCTAAATACTGTTAGTGGAGGCAGATCTTACAGGGGCCCTATGCATCTGCATGGTCTCTTTATAGTAAGAAATGGCTCTGGATTTGAATAATTTAGAAAAGTGGATAAGGTAGAATCTTTTTCTACAAATATAGTCAGACTTTAATGTTGCATTCTTGGTGGCAAGATTAAAATAGAGGTAATTTTGCATTTTGTTTGTTTGTTGTTGTTTGTTAATGTGGGGAAGTTTTACTGTGATTTTTGTAACAGCTAACAAGATTGCAAGATTGATTTAGAAGTATTATTAATCCAATACCCATATTTTTTATGTTTTGATGCCATAAAGTGTTATGCAAGTTATGATTTCCATAATTATTTACTTTGTGCATTCAAAACCACCTTTATAATGTGTCGATCACTACTCATCTAAAAACTCACTCTAATTTACCTCAGTATTTTCTGTAAAACTGAAGTGAATTAAAAATATTTGGCAGGAATTGTTTATAAACTGATTAAATTTTGTGTTAAGGTTTTTGTTGGTGCAACTTATTCAGCATTCAGACATTTGATATGTGCTTTGCTTGCACATTTTCAAATGCTTTCAAAAAATGTTCTGCTGTTCAAAAAGCTTACTTTGAACCCTGGTCTAGTTGGGAACTATTATGTATCACTAGAACGGAATGAAAGTACAGTTATGTGAAGGGAAACTTGTTTGTCACGGTGACCTTTCGCCCGAGTTTGCCACCCAACTGCTAGTGCAGATCATGGCCATTCCTTACTTCAACTATCTCTATGTCCTCCTGGAAGCTCTCCTGGCATGCATAGTGAAACACATACAGATGGTCCAGAGCATGGTGGTGCACGAATGACCATGAGTGGCTCTCCATGGCTGCGAGAATCAAATTTAAGTCAAGTTCAGGCCAGCTTCTCACTCCTCTCTAGAACATCTTCTGGTACCTTCATCTCTGCACACACAGCAATCATAATCTGGACTGTTTTCAGGTCAGCTTACACAATATAGGAACAAGCCATCAAATGGTTTCATAGCAACGGTGTTCATATCTACCTTCAGGAATCTCTTGAAAACAGAAAAACCTCTAGCACTGTAACACAATTATTTAAAAAGTTAAAGTCTATTTGGCATAATTAAGTTTGTCAATTCAACCAGATTTTTCTTTTCTTTCAAGTTGAGTTTTAAATATTGTTGTCACATGTAAATCACTTTGGACAAAATTAACTACGTTTTAATGGAAAAGGGGTTCCACCAGAGGGCACCCAAACAACAGCTTGAACGCAGCCTCACTTTTTAAAGAAATTCTAAAATACAACTTTAAGCTTTTACTAACCATATAAAAACGTTTGAAGTAGACTTCCTATCCTGATGCAATGAGAAATTATCAGGCAAGGCTAATTTATTTTATGTTTGCTATGTGCCGTTTTGTGACCACCAAATCACTTTTCTGCATATTATAAAATCAGATTATGAACATTTATATTCCATACCACTAACTGGTAAAGTATGTGAATTTTGAAGATGAGAAGGTGAAGTTGAGGTCAGGCGTTTCTAATCAAGCTGAAGGGATTCAGTAACAGGAATCTGTTGAGGGCTGAACTCTGGCCAGTCATGTTCCTGTGCAATACTAAGTTTCTCATAAAACTTGTTTGTGAGCGAAACAGATATTATAATCAGCTCTGGTTAAGCACATGTCATGGAACTGAAATAGTTTTGCGCTGAGCTCACAAACTCCCTGACTGCTGGTGGGAAGTGAATGATGGCACAAATAGATATGAAGACCTCAAAACAGAAATGTTGCTGTGGCAAAATCCCTCCACAATATAAGAGACTGATAACGTTATAAAGAAAATTATTATTTAAAATGTCACTGGTAGAGGTGTTATATGAGGCACCTAATCATGGGGTTTACTTAGTTTCCCCCCACACTTGGAAACATTTTTTTACACAAGTTAAAATAAACGTGCGTAAAACGGTGGTATGGGATTGAGTTAAAAAAACAAACAAAAAAAACAACCAGAAGGTCTGAAACATCCAGCTGTGTTTACGGCTGTAAAGACCTGTTGCTGAAGAATTCGATTACTTGTGTTCTGGCTGTGAAAGTTTGTTGTCAACCTGTCAAAGATACCCAAGGTATCTGTAGCACAGGGCTTTGGACAGTTCCTTTATTTATTTATTTATTTTTTCTGTCCAAATGACCAAAATAATCAAGGAGTCTTCTTTTGGGAGTGAATCAGTATTCTCTTATAATCAAATAAGTAATGAGAAGTAGTCTGACATTAAATAGAGTGTATCTGTTCCGTTTAATCTCTCTGTGTCATCTGCTTATACATTAACCATAGACTGCTGATCTGTAATTAGATATTACTGCTGGCTGATCGACATGCAGTAACACAACCCTTCAGCTCTACGTTACTCCTCAGCCGCCAATTGTCATTATTCTCCATCTCTCAGCAGTTTTGTGGGTGACCGAGGTGAGACACATCTGGAAGCAAAGATGCTGAGAAGAGATTTTTTTATGTTTTTGGTAACTTTTATGTTAATTTTCATTTTTCATAAAGTTCATTCTTCCTTTCAGTTTCAAGTGATGGACCTATTTCCAAACATATACACCTTATTTCGAACTCATAGCTTAGCTTTTCTATAATGAATCTCTCTTCTTCTCCCACTCAAGAATTTGTCCCCGTCCTCCCATCAATAATCAATGAGAAGAGGGGCTGAAAAGGGACAGGGGGGAAGCTGAGAGGATGGTGAGGAAGCCATCTATGGAAACCTCATTACACACTGGAAATAACTCAAGTTTAATGTTATTAAAAACAGAAAAGTCTGGATTTACAAGAAAGTCAAGGGGAAAATATGAGATAAAGTGAGAAGCTTTCTCAACCCAATGCTGCCGCACACCTGCAAATATTCGCCTTTAATTTCTTTTTCTTTTTTTTCTTTTTTTTTTTACGGGACAGAGAGGAGAGCAAACTATCTGATCTGACATTTTATTTTTAGAAAGCTGATGCTTTTAGTGGAATTAATTGCTTTTGACAAACACTTCAAAGCTATATTCAGCTCCATCACAGAGCCTAAAAGCACAGTAATATGTTTATATGGTTGTGTGAACACTCAAGTCTAAAAATAGAGGTCAGTGGTGACATGTGCACCTGTGCATGTGCTCAGCCATGCTCACTGGATGTGATTATGCATACGGTACAGCACAGAAGTGATGTGTTGCAGCAAAACAAAAGCTTTTCATCTCTGCGTTGCAGCTGAGGTTGTTGTATCCTGCCAAACCTCCTCCATAAATGAATTGCTGACCTGGAAACTGCAAAAGAAAATAAAAAGTAGGTTTACAAGTGTAACTGTAAAACTGTGTAAAGGGGATTGAGAGTGGAAAGATTGAGAAAGGGAAGGCTTAGAGAGCAGTGAGGATTACCGCCAGAGAGAAGTGATGGTGGTAAGAAAGAAGGGAAAAAATAACAATAATAATAATAATAATAATAATAATAAAGATGCAGTTGATGCAGTCAGAAATAAAGATTACAAAATACCAAAGCATGTTCCATGACGGCTGCATGCGCCTTGATGGTGAGAGGAGGAAAGAACCAATGCAACAAGACGAGCGTTTACCTGCGGCAAAGGAGAAAAGGCGTAAAAAAGGGGTGGATGAGAGGGAGAGAGAAGTCGACGTGTTATAGGTTGAGAACATGAGTGAGGTAAAGTTCAGGAGGTATAAAATGTCACCTAAAGGATGAGGAGGTAGTCAGTGGGGGCAGAGGTGCAGGAACTCAAATCCAGATCCAAGACAACTGAAGATGGCAAATTACTTTGCACTTGGACACACTTATAGACAAACATGAACAGAACGGTGAATTTCTGAGTAAATCAACCAGAGAAAACTCAAAGACAGACTGGAAAAAAGGGGCAAGAACTGAATCATTATTTTTCCTGGAATCTCGAAAACAATCCTTTCATTTTTTTTTTATTCGCTTTTAACAAAGAAACACTGCATCACTTTTAACACAGTTTTGAGATTCAGACTAATTAAATGACCTCATCAGCACAGTTTGCAGGGATTTTTAAGCCCACTTAAGTAAAATCAACCCGAGCTGCTGCGGCAGAGCGGCGTGAAGGCAACGGAGCGGGTGAGGGAGGGAGAGGACGAGCGAGCGAAAGAGTGTGTGTGCAAAAGGGAGTGTGTATGTGTGTGTGTGTGTGAGCCTTTCGCACTGAGATGTTCATGCTCATTCGAGAGCCGTCCGCCGGAGGAGGTGCTGGAGCCATGAGCGCACCGCAGGAGAGGTCTGCAAAACAGGTTTGTGTGGAGGAGTGTGTACGTATTTATACTTAGTTATATGTTTGTAATTTTCACTGTTATTTCATCTTTCTCTTCGCTCAAATGTAGGTTTGCTTATACTTCTAAATGTATCTTTTTTTTATTATGCATAAAAATGCTCACAATGCAGTGAGTACTTCTGCAACCGTTTTGTTCTTATGAACTCAACATACAGATGTTTAAAGATGATCTTCAATTAGTGGTAAAGATAAACTAATGAAAGGAGAATGTCTGTCGTCTGATAGATAGACTGTTTGAGAAACAGTTTTCTTCTTTTAAGTTTGTATGTATAGGGGTAAAAAACCTTGAATTTGTTCAAAAAAGTTGTGTGTGTATATATATATATATATATATATATATATATATATATATATATATACATATATATATATATATATATATATATTTAATTGTATAAAACACAGGTGTGACACCTGAAGGATTTATAATTCTTATTTGGTCATTTTTTAAGTGTTATCATTAATTTATAATACACGATCAGGGGAAAAAAAGTTAATAAATTGATGTGCTTCAGCGTCCAAATTAAATATATAATATATATTTATATAAATAACTATATAAAATAGTTGTTTCAGGACATCTCAAATACTGGATGTATTTTGAACCTACTTTCAAAGTGTGTGCATTTGCATTCATGTATTTTCTTTTTGACCCCTGGGCCGCCACAGGTGCAGGCTGCCATCAAGAAGAAGGTGGAGAGGCAAAGGAAACGAAGCATTGAGCAGGGAAGGCTTGCCTCAGACATACAGAATCTGAGCCCTCAGCCTCAGAACAGTCAAAAATCCAAACAGCTACCTCAGACAGCGACAGCTGAGGCAGCTGAGACACCTGAGGCAGCTGAGGACAGTGAGGCCCTGAAGGAGAAGCTCGAGGAGATGCTGGAGGGACCACAGAGGAGAAACATGGAACAAGAGAAGGAGGCAGATCCTGCAGACCTGCTGCCCATAGTGGACTCAGTGTTTGGACAGGTAGGGCTGGTGATTAGTGTGTGTGTGTGTGTGTGTGTGTGTGTGTGTGTGTGTGTGTGTGTGTGTGTGTGTGTGTGTGTGTGTGTGTGTGTGTGTGTGTGTGTGCGCATTCTTGTTTGAATGAACGTGTGCATGTATACTTTACTGTGTTACACCTGCATCAAGTTCTCTGGCTGATTGAATGTCTCACCAATGGCTCGATCGTAACTCTACGCCTGCAGTTCAAATTTAAAGCTCTAGTTTGTGTAGGCAGCAGTCTGTCCCACAATGCTGACCGCTTTGACCCCAGAAGGTCATAAAGCAAATCAACCGTTACACCTTCCCCTTGTGGGCTCTGCAGAGCAAGAAGGCTGAAGCTAAGAACGATGATAGCATGTGTTGGAGAGGATTTAAGCTCCTTTACTTTGGGAAACATTACGAAAGTGTAATCCGTAACAGATACCACCATGGTCAGCCAGAGATCTGATGAACACCCTGTGTCTGCTGTCACTCTATCGGCTCAGTATCGCATCACATCCCGTCACTCACGTGGTCAGAAACGACACATAACACGAAGCCCCATAGTACGCATCTGTCACCCGGGGTCAGACAATCACCCTGGGCTAAAGTATCAAATATGAGCAACAGAATAAAATCATAAGAGTCAAATCCATGCCTGCTTCTTCTTTCTGACCTCAGCACTGTTTGTGAGTCACTCTGGATCTGTTGGAAACAAAGAAATAGCCATATCCGCCTGATCACGTCAGACTGACGATGAGCGGAGCTGAGGTTAGCAACAGGAAGTCAGTTTTTCTTTTTTTTTTTTTAAAAAAAAAGGAAAAATGTGATGTCAGCGGTGATGCAAGTGATCCAAAATAAGAAAAAGCTGCTGAGCGAGTGGGAGAGAGCAGTCGGCAAAGTCTGGAGAGAAGAAAAGAGAAGACAGGATGGAGAGGCAGCACATTGCTGCATTAGTGCAACAGATAAGTCTGACAGTGAGACCCTCAAAACAGCCCACGCATAATGAAATGTACTGAAGCAGAGGGCCCCATAAATTCATCATCTCTATACTATTAAACAAAGCCAACACTAAATCACGAACACACTGGTGAACCTTTAAGAATTCATACTTTTCAGGTTCACAGGAGGTTTTATAAGTGTTATTTTCTGCAGCAGCATCGTCCTGCTCCTGAAGGATTCATTATTTATTGTAACTATACCAACTACATTAACAACCGCATTAACAGATGTCCACTTTGAATAATACCTGATTTCTGGCAGAGATTCCTTCAGACATCAACAGTTTCAAAATCATGAGGGTACAATATTTATTCGTTTTGGATTTTGAACTTTATCTCAAGCTGCATCCTTAATGAAGTAGGGTATTCCATGAACATCATATGTTTATCTGACCTGCCTCTAAGACTGTGGCTTACATAGTATTTTTGTTTGTTTTTTTTCCATTTGGTCAGAAAGAATCGCCCAGGTGACCAGAAAAACATATTATAACCTGAAAATGTGTCCTGAAGGTGGCATCAAAGCACAAACAGATGCTCTGCAGAGATAAACATCTCCCTCAATGTTGTGCTCTGGAGACTGCCAATCATCTAAAAGGAGAATTACTTGAAATTCTCCCTTTGTTTTACCTAAAATAGATCTGGAAATTGGCTCCATCTGATACGGGATGATGCACACTGTATTGCCGTCTCTGACTGATTGTGTCATCCATGATGCACCCACTACAACAGAGGATTTGACAACATAATTTAATGGTCATATGAGGGAGTGTTTGTTTCATAAAACTGCATTAAAACTGAAGATGAGTTGTAAGGATATTGACACAGAACTAAAAAAAATAAAATAAAATAAAGGTAATTGTGCTATCTCCTTTTGATGAAATGCCAAAGGGATGCACTCCCCAGAATTTTGGATGTGTTTTTTTTGCCACAAAAAAAGCCATGTGGACGTAACCCTTCATGCTATGATGAGTCTCTTTTTTTTACCTTTATTTCATTTAGATTAAAAATCTCAATAGTGTCCTGAGCACAACAGCAGCAGTAAACAGAGTTTCTGACATAAATGTTAACATTCTTAAAAACAGTCATCGAACATAATAGAAGTACATATGTGAAAAAAATCATACAAGAATTTAAACAGCAGCTGTTTACCTAAACATTAACATTTTAATCAAACCATTTGCATCCAAATGTGTCTGCTTTCAAGTCCTTCAACCTCAACCCTTTAGATTACAGGAATCAACCACTTTTATTTGATTCAATATTAGGTGAATAATTTCAAGACATTCACCTTCTTCATCTATCTATCTATCTATCTATCTATCTATCTATCTATCTATCTATCTATCTATCTATCTATCTATCTATCTATCTATCTATCTATCTATCTATCTATCTATCTATCTATCTATCTATCTATCTATCTATCTATCTATCTATCTATCTATCTATCTATATATATATATATATATATATATATATATATATATATATATATATATATATATATATATATGTAAAGGCATCATTAACACTGAGCAGTATATAAAGTATAATACAGTACAGCATAAACACTTCCATCAAGACAACATCTTTTCAGGGACGGTCTTGCTTAATTTAATCAAAACAATGCCAAACAACATTGTGCATGTGTTTGATGGACTAGCTGCTTAATAGACCTGTCATATTTAAGAAATAATTAAGAAAATATAACAAGGACACCCTGGACCTTTTTTTAGATGAAGTCCTATGTGAAGCAAAAAACACAACTGGTGTTTTTAATACCATTAGCTTAAAAAAATACTGAAATATATTCCCACTTCATCAACTGTCATGGACCATGTTGCATGGCATCTGTTTCAAAATGAAACTGTATATACTTCAAAAAGATTACTTTCTCAATACTTGATATGTTGCACTTCGGTTTAACTGAATCTACGGTTTCCCCTCTTGTCAGTTGTCATGGCTGATGAAGATCTGACACCAGATCAGCGCATGTTACACACACACACACACACACACACACACACACACACACACACACACACACACACACACACACACATACATATACAGGGGTGTGTGAAGTCTGAAACTAATGACAGAGTCACATAACCTCCCATGACTCACGTTACACACACACACTACCGGAGAGCTTTGAGAGAGTTTGTGAATTAACCTCCAGCCGCTGTCGTCGCCGTCAACCCTGATACCCTGATACGAACACTTGAAATGTAATCAAAACAGAAAGTCAGAGTGTGTGTGTGTGTGTGTGTGTGTGTGTGTGTGTGTGTGTGTGTGTGTGTGTGTGTGTGTGCACACACATTAAAGCCTCTCATTTGCATGATTCATTGAAACCATCATTAAGAGGAAATCAGCCCGGTAATTAATCTGGTTTAGTGCTGTTGCGCATCTTCAGTTGCATTGACAGGTGTCAGTTTTGTCTTTCAGAGAATCATGAAGGAACTCTGGCAGCTTAAAGGTAGAAATTATTTAAAAAACTGGAATCACACTAATCAAAATGTTTGGTAGGGCTGAGAACGTATGTCTTGTGTAACTGATGTAAAGAGCGGGATTGTTTCAGGACTGTGTGCTAAAGCAGATTTACACACAATCGACTGACAATAATGCAAAGAAAACATGTCATATGTTGAAACTGGAACCATTTGAAACATATTTCGTGGTGTACCACATACAGATTGTGATTTGGCATTGCCTAACTTAAAAAAAAAAAATAACAAAAACATTTATACTCTGTCAAGTGGTTAGAGTGACCCCTCTGTGGGTAGAGTTTGCATGTTCTCCCTGTGCTTGCGTGGGTTCTCTCCGGGTACTCTGGCTTCCTCCCACAGTCCAAAAACATGCATAGGTTAATTGGTCATTCTAAATTGCCTGTTGGTGTGAATGTGAGCGTGCTTGTTTGTCTGTCTTTGTATGTGGCGACCTATGTGTGTACCCCTGCCTTTCGCCTGCAATGCGTCGGGATAGGCTCCGACAGACCCCCATGACCCTGAGAAGGAGTAAGCCGGTATAAATAATGGATGGATGGACCATGTAGTCTGCTTGATGGACAAATTTCTCCAAAACCAGTTTACAGTGTTTACAGCTGTGATGCATCTGGGCATAAACGCTGGACTTCTGTTTTATTGCATCTGGGACCAGGATGCTGGCACCTGTTGAGTTGAGTGTTGTATCTGTAGATCAGTCTTTTTCTAACACATTTTACCTTTAAATGAGGGACTGGTCCAAACCTTTCCCTGAAAAGCACTGAATTGTAGTGAATTGTAGCAAAGTGTTTTCTACTTAACCTGTCTGGTTTCAACGATGCATCTGCTTGTTGGTGTTTTTCTTCAAGGTCTGTCAGGATTCTCTGAATGGTATTATGTAAATTAAATAAATGTTTGCATTGCTGATGGTAAACTTAAGTTTTCGTGGACAGTAATGTGATCTTGAAGTTGATCATCAGAGTCATGAGAGAGTCCCAACAGCAGAACTCGTTTTTGTCGTCTGCATGCTGATTAAATCTCTTACAATTATAGTCTGGAAGCTCAACTGTTAGTTTCCTCCTTTTAATTTTTTTTTTTTTCCGGGTGAAGTTTAATTTCATTCAAAGCGGTTGCTATTAAGCTGCAACTAATCTGCTTGGAAGTGCAGCTAAAAATAAAACCACTACTGTACTGTTGTCAGATGAGATGTCCTACAGTAACCTCTAGTGGTGACAGAGACTAAGATCATGCAGAAGATGTGGCTGCTACTCTTCATATGAAATTATACAGACTTGCACAAACTGAGCTTGAGTTACATCCTTATCTACATTTTAGTTGGACTCCATCCCTCCACATTGTTTTTTTTTAATTGCTTTTTAAGACGCTATGATTTCTTATAGAAACTAATTTCGGGGGCCCGCTCTTTAGAGACAAACAAACAAATCATTATAATAGAGGAGATAATGTACATTATCTGTACAAAGTAAAAATAAAGTTCTCTCTCTCTCTCTCTCTCTCTCTCACACACACACACACACACACACACACACACACACACACACACGCACACACACATGCATGCTTTCTTGATGCTCAATCAAATCCAGACATTGCAACTATATGCCTGAACTCTCCATGTCATCACTTAAAACAGTCTTGTCCTTAAAATGTCATGACTTCCTTCTCAGGGACTTTATTTTGACCATTTCTTTATATGATGACTTTTATGAAATATATTTTTTCAAGACTATGAGAAGTGATATCGCGCATTGGATGTTCAGTAGCAAACTCAATGCCCAATCTACTTCTTAACGTAACATGTTGAAGTTCATCTCTGGGGATGTGAAAGGTGAGGTTTAGCATCAGTTAAAACCATCCATCCATCCATCCATCCATCCATCCATCATCTAAGCTTACCTTTTTTTACTCAGGAACACAGGCTCTCCTGAGACATATTCCAGCTCTTCAAGTGCAAAATCCAGTGACAGACCAAAGACAAGTTGCCATTACATCCAGATATAGACATTTAATCACACATGTTCACACTCACTCTTAGGTGCATTTTAGAATCATCAGTTCGCTTAACATGCATGTTTTTGGGAGTAAAGCTGTGCAAGTATGAGGAGAGCACGTAAACTCCACATAAGGCCCCAGCTGAGATCTGCATGTGGAACCTGGCAAACACTGGTGACCTCTGCTGGTTGGAAGAAGAATGACAACAACAAGAACAACCTAATAATAATAATAATAATAATAATAATCATAATCATAATCATAATCATAATCATAATCATAATCATAATCACAATTACAATCATAATCATAATCATAATCATAATCATAATCATAATCATAATTCCAATCGTAAATTTCAATAATTAAATACTGCAACATTTAATGACATGTTCTTTATCATCCTAATCAACACTGAGACATTAACACAATTACAAACCCACAGGTCTACATTATACATTGCACTCTGCTGGCATCTGTCCCAGCTGTGAATGGGTCAAAGTTGGGTTACACCCTGAATCTAAATATTCCCAACTGCATGTATCAAGCGTGTTGGAGCAGAAGTGACAGACACTAATGCTACATCTGTTTTAGACACAATTATCCATAAATATCCTTCAACCCATTCTTCAGGAAGTGCTGATTAATTTATTCAAAGTAATACAGCTTAATAAAAAAAAATTGGTTTAGTTTCTATTTGTGCTGCAAAATTTGTTTGTATATAGGTTTTCTTTTACACTGGCAAGAAGAAGTGTGTGGAATAAACAGGTTTTCTGAGTTAATTCCCATAAAATGTGATTTGATTTTAATCTAGCCCACAATAACGGAACACAAAAAGTTGTCATTTTCAATGTAAATGTAGTTACCTTGACCTGGGCCCATTTCTCAGAGAAGTAGCCACATTATGTAATAATTGCTCGGCGGTCATGTTCTGGGTCTCTGGAAAGCGCCTAGAGACAACTTGTGTTGTAATAGACGCTATATAAATAAAATTGAATTGAATTGAAAAATTGAAGTATTAAAATATTTCTTTTCACAGGCATTTATCTGTCTGTGGACTGAAGATGGATAAACACTTGAGATTACTCTTCCCACATCATGCAGCTCAATTCCTCTAGTTCTTCAAAGATATAAATCACATCCGCATGCTTTTTATTGACAGCAAACATAATATGCCTGAGAGTTTGTTAGAAATTAAAGTTGTTCTAAAGCAAATGTCCAAACTCTTTTCATTAATTTTCATTGACATAGTTGTTTTTTTTCTCTGGCATTGATAAATGATCAATTTGAGCACATTGTTTCTGTCTGTTTTTCTTCATTTTATAAAGCTCTATGTTAACCTTCTCCAAGTTGAATTAAATGAAATGTGCAGCACTTCATTTGAAGAACATCCCGCTTCATTCCTTCCTCAGATCCCATCTCTTCTCCTTTTTCTTGCCATCACCCTCCCTCTTTAATCTAAATAATTAAATCCTCTCTGTTTATGTTCTCTTAATTCTCCCTCTTAAACTCTTCTTACTGTAGATTAAGTAATTTAAATGCTAACATGTGAACGGGCCAGGGAGGGAGGGATGGAGGGAGGCGATAGAGCGCCAGTGAAGAAAAAGAGGGTGAAGTGGATGTGGAGGGTGGGATTAAAAGCTCTGTGTGAGGTTGGAAAGATGCTTCATTTGTAGGGACACAGCTGCTGTCAGTGCCAGCCACTCTTGGTTAGTTAGTTTTTTTGTTTTTTGTCAGTTTTATTGCTCATCTATGTATTTAAACAGAACAGTTAAATAACATAAGAATACAAAAGAGAGGAAGGTCAAGCCGAGTGGTTTGGTTATGGGCAACTGCACCAAACCGTTGAGGAAAGATGAGCTGACGAAGGTGGGAACTCTGTGTTTTCTTTGGTTGATTCTGACTCTGATAATTTAATGTTCTTGCTTGATTTGGGTAAATTAAACTTTTGTGGTTTGCATCTGTGATCACTTAATATTGTTTGTACCTATTCATTATTATATATAATGTTGTTTTTTTTGGAACTAGTTGCAATTATTCTTACTTTCTCATCTAATCCTCCACATTATTCAAAATATCCATGCAATTGTTAAGGTCTCAAGTTTTGTTTTTGTAAACCATCGAGCGAATCAAACGAATATACGTTTTGACCAGATCTCCAAAAAGAATAAAGACAGTGCATTTCTTTGATATTTCAAATGGTTTTGCAACATATGGAGTCTGTTGGTTCTTATCTAGCAGGCTTCTGGTTCTGTGGGATTAGTGAAGTGACGATACGTATATTTTGTTTTGGTGACCCTCTTTATCTTGTCTTCTTTTTTTTCTTTTTTCTTTTTTGCTGTCAGTGTGATGTTTGCTGCCAGATCTTTGTTTAATTTTACATGAAGCCATTTCTAACTCTAAACCACTCAAATGCACTGTTTGAGTTGAGGCAATGAAGACGATGTACTGTACACATGTGCACACTAACTGTTCAGGAGAAGACTGTTCTTCCTGGACAGTTTTCTCCTGAAGCCACTCGTCCGTGTCAGTTTTGAGTCTTGCAGGACATTCAGGACCTCTCTTCTTACTCACTCAGCTTCCTAAACCTTCTAGATCTTCCTTGCTTTATTCCAGCTCTTAAAGATAATATTCTGGATCATTCGGCCAGAAGTAATTATTATCTGATGACTCTGTGCTGTCATATCAGTCATAGTATCAGTCATAGTAAGTGGTCACTTTGGCTGATGGCCACTGGCTGATCACATTGTTGACAGAAGTCACTGCAGGATTTTTGGGGTGCTGCACGTGATTGCTGCACCCAGATTGTGGCACTTTACCAAAATAAGAAAGTAGTTCCTTGCATTTTATCAGGTTGTTGTGTCACATTTTTAATAGTTACTTCTACCGAGGGTTAATGCACAAGTGACAAGGTATAAATAAGACCATTGTGAAGTTGTTTTTAATTTTGTTTTGTTTGTCTTTGTTGCTTGGGTCAGGTGTAGTAATCCACTTCCAGCAGTGTACAAAAATAATTTTCTCATTCCACCAAATTTTCAGATAATACCTATTTATATCCTCTGGAGTTGAGTTTATCTTCTACTCTAGACAGTAACACAGAATGTAGATTAAAAAGTTTCTTCTTATTGCACCAGTGATACACATGGACGAAGCATGTCATTAGATGTGAGGAGAACGACTGCAGCAGGATGGAGAATTAACAACTTCACAGTGAAGAAGACTGAAACCAATTTGAAACACTTTGCAGCTTATTAAATTCAAGTTTACCACCACAATCAATCAAATGTCTTTGTGACTGGGAAAACATTAGGTCTTGTTCCTTCAAAGAGATCAATAATGTTGTGTGGATGTAACATTAAGAGCCTTGGTCTAACAGCCTGTTCTGCCTGTGAAAGGGGGTGATTCATGATGCCCTGTGGGGTAAGATGAGGGGCCGATGGGGTCTGCAGGTAGAGGGAGAGGAGGATCAGGATGGAGAGGAAACAGTACTGGGATTCTCTGGGCGCGCTGGTGACGAACAGCATCATGGGCCCTGTCTCCGTCTTCCTTAAGCAGGGCTTTACTTAGACACTCGTGTGTAGACTGTGAGACAAGTGAGCACGTGTTGTCACAACCCTTTGTGCAGCTTTTTCCACTTCCACTAGCTCATTTTCATCCCAGCATCTTTGCCATCCCCCACACCAGCCATGTCATTTCCCCCACTCTACATCAGTGACAAACAAATCCCACGGCACAGCTTGTGCACAGCGGGATTGATTATCACGTTCAATGGAAAAGTCATTGAGTGGCCTGATGGAGTTTGTTCTCTAATGTTCAACACGGATGCAACAAGGCAAAGCAAATTAAAAATATTCTGGGTTAGCTGGCAAATGTATGTCACTATTTGAAGCCTGATCAGAGCAAACTGAAATCACGCTGGAGGTATTGACGTAATTCCATTCAATTACTAACAACTGAGGCCTAATATGTGTATACAGATGTTGGTTACAGGAAACTAGAAATTGTGAAAACAAGTACAAAACTTAGAATCAACAGGAAAAACTCAAACAGGAAAAAAAAAAGATCTAGCAGATCCGTCCTTAGTCTGGCTGTCAGTAACAGAACCCCTGTATCAAACACAAACAAGAGGAAGATCCAGTCACATAATAAAACATAAATGAAACAGGCTGTAACAAAAAAGAAAATGGTACGGGCAATAAAAGGGCAAAATCTACGTGATGAACACAAGGAAACCAAGGCAGCTAAGAAAACCAGAAGGTGTCAACAACACATAACATGAATACACAAAAAAAGATTTTTACACAAAAGATCATTGATATCTTTCACATCACATCATTATTAACACACTATTTTGGTCTGGTTCATATGAAGATCAGCACATTTAAAGTGTTGCTATGATCATGCTTAGAAAATACTTGCACTGACAACATTTTCTATTCGTTATTCATTTTGTTTGTGTTCTTTCACATAATGTGAAGCATGTATCAGTGTGTGTTTGTTGCTTTAGTACGTGGTTTTGTTTTTTGTTTTCTTGTTCAATACCAAAAAAGTGTCCTAAATACATTTAGTAGACATATTTTCAAGTTGTGTGTTGTGAAGTGACGGGCTAATCCAGTGAATGTATCCCTCTAACAGGACAGAGAGCTGAGACCAGAGGAGATTGAAGGTGAGATGATGGGAGACTACCGTGTGTTGCTCTTGGAAGTCACCTCACTCTAGCCTGACTCACACGTGTCAACATGTGTTTTGGTTTTTATCAGAACTTCGTGAGGCATTTGTGGAGTTTGACAAGAACAAAAAAGGCTACATCAGCCATAAAGATCTGGGGGAGTGCATGAGGACCATGGGATACATGCCCACGGAGATGGAGCTCATCCACCTGAGCCAGCAGATCTGTGAGTGGCGGCTGGGAGCAGAGATGTTTACTACATGCATAGTTGATGTAATCAATGTGGACATCAGAAGCAAATTGTCAGAGTAGGACTGAGGTCTTGCTTCTCTGTAGTTTATTTTACGTGTGTGCGTTTAAGGTGGAGGTAAAGTGGACTTTGAGGATTTTGTGGAGCTGATGGGACCCAAGATGCTGGCAGAGACAGCGGACATGATAGGTGTTAAAGAACTCCGAGATGCTTTCAAAGAGGTCAGAATACACATGATCAGAAATCCACACATTAACGATATCACTTTCTGTCTGGGTTAAACTGCCTAAATATACTGTGTTTATGTGAATGTTGAATAGTCTGAGTAAGTTTTAGTAGTTAATTAGGTACACGTGACAGTTTAATAAGCTGTGGTTGCAGTGTGATATATTTATGCAGCTTTAAGATATATACCGAGTGTTCTCTTTGAGTTATCTATCTGTATCATTGCATCTTATTTAGCCACCCTGATGCGCTAGATGTGCTTTAAGAGTAAATTAATACCGCTGTTCATGCGCCAATCACGTGTTGAAAGGAAGCGCCCACTAGATGGAGCCAGAGACGGTATTCATTTAAATCTCTAAATTCAGTATTCACCTTTTAAGAGACTGGACTTTTGTTGATACATTGCTTATTTGACTAAGTTAATCTTTTTCCAGTCAGAAATGTCAATGTTTATAATGTAATTATTTCATGCAATTGTACAGTATTACTATTGTTTGTATTTTGTTTCCTGTATAGACCACACACACAACCATACATATATGTCCATCTCATAACACCATCGCCTGTAAACCAACGTCAACATTAAAGTGTGCTTGGAAACATTTTCTCCGTGCCCTTCTCTCTGATCGGAGCTCTTTCAAAGGAATCTATCAAACCAGCAACAACCACCAGTGTCCCACTTTATACCACACAACACCACAAAGAATTTGAGGATACAGTACTGCTACTAAGATTTTTTAATAGATGTTGTTCATAAGAAAACTAAATATTACAGTATTCATGTTTATTACTTTGTCGGTGTCAAAACAAAGTTGAGATCACTTGATATCAAAGCTTGACTTTTGGTTTAAATATATAGAAGACCTTGTGGGAGATGGTGTAGTTGGCTGCTTTAAAAACAAAGTAGCCCATTTTCTAAAATGTTCTTTTGTATTCTGTTTGAAGTGATCCTTTTGGGGTTTTTTTTTCTGTTTCCATCCAGTTTGACTCTAATGGCGATGGCCAGATCAGTTTGACGGAACTGCGTGAAGCTATGAAGAAGCTGATGGGAGAGCAGGTGACCAACAGAGAGATCAATGAGATCCTAAAAGATGTCGACCTCAACGGAGACGGCCTGGTGGACTTTGAGGGTAAAAATGAATCTGTAATGGGAGCCATTTACAACCCAGCTCCTTCATCATCATCATCTTCTTCTTCTTAATTTTCACACTTTTGATTTTGTCTTTGCAGAGTTTGTCCGAATGATGTCCCGCTGAGTGGTCCATAACTCAGATGAGCGGGCAATCATAACGATGGATAAAGGAAGCCACTACACTGCAGTGAACTTCCCTTTTAATCATTTAGAATTATATTTTTTTATAGAATATTTGAAAATAAAACAGTTGACCATGGTAAAATGTTTTGAGCAAATGAATATCTGTACTGTAAATATATCAGCAGATTTAGCAATCAAATTTATTACATTACTGTTTTTTAATGTATTTTTATATAAGAGTGTTTGCGCTTTGAGTGTAAAATCTTGCTTGTATAATTGTAAAAATGTTTTTTGTTTTTTTGGTAATAAATAAAATGTGTGAAAACTGGATAAACTTTTAATAAATAAAATAGTTTTAATAAATAAAAACTGGAAAAAAATAACCCACGTTTTCTGTTCAGCACTGTAGCCAGGCTGACAGAGTAACAACTCTGTTGAGCCGTGCATCCCTGCAACTCTCAGTAGTGAAGACTGTATGAGCTTCTTTAGTGTTTTTCCACCTTCGTAATATTGCAAAGATTAAAAGCATCTTCCCCCAGAGTGATGATGAAAAACTAATTCATGAATTTATATCTTCTAGACTAGATTACTGTAATGTATTATTAGCAGGATGTCCAAGTAATTCTCTGAATATCGTCCAGCTCATCCAAAAAGCAGCAGGACGAGTGCTGACAGGAATCAACAAGAGATCAACAAGAGATCATGTCTCTCCTGTGTTAGCCTCCCTCCATTGACTTCCTGTAAAACTGAGAATCCAATTTCATTAGTTGTGTATAAAGTCAAAAATGGCCTAGCGCTACGATATTTGACCTGATAGAACCATATGTTCCTAATACAGCTCTTAGTTCTCAGAGTGCAGGTTTACTTGTAGTTCCTAGAAGATCCAAATGTAGATTTGAAAGACGGGCTTTCTCTTATCAGGAACCATCACAATGAAAACAACTTCCAATCTGGGTTAAGGAGACTGACACCACCTCCACCTTTAAAACCAAACTTAAAACGTTTCTGTTTAAGAAAGCATATAAATAATGTAATCTTTAGTGTGTTAGGGCCAGTAGTCAGAGCTGCAGCTGCAGGACTGGACTGGAGCAGCTGGTCTTCAACACAGCTTCATCCTAGATCTGCTGCTGCAGGGGGACACCAACATGATCCACTGACTGGTGCCCCTCACCTCTTCTGTTTCTCTTTCCCTTCTTCACCTCAATCCTCAGTTATAAATAAGAAGTATCCCATAATTGTGCTCCATTGTTCTTGTAGTTTGTACTGCTGGTCTGCCCCCTCTTTTTCTCTTCCATACATGTTTGGAGGTCAGAGCTTCCAGAGCTGCATGTTGACCTGCAGTCACATCCTCTGACCACCTCAGAGTCTGCTGTCTACACCTGTTTATATAGTCGTCTCTGTAGTCCACCAACTAAACATGTATCAGTCATATATACATAGAAGTCTTAGTTCTGCCGGTGACAGATAGTTATACTTATGTATCTTGTCTTTTGTACCTTTGATGGTGTGTCTGTCTCTCTTCTCTCTGTTCTTCATTCTCTCTTTCTGATCTCCCTTTTCCTGCCCTACCCGGCTGGCCTTTGGCAAGACGGTCCCCCCTATGATCCAGGTTTTCCTCAAGGTTTCTTCCCTCTTAAAGGGGAGTTTTTTTACTTGCCACTGTTTGGCAGGGTCACAGCAGATCCCCATGACCCTGCAAATGATAAAATTATAGAAAGTATAGAAAATGGATGGATGAATTGAATTGAATAAAGAGAGGAACCAGCAATTATATGTCTGTCAAACCATTTTTTAAGAGCTATGGAGCAGAAAAAAACACTTAAGATATATGTAGAGAAATAATCATTTAACAGAAACAAGAACTGTTAAATGTAATGATCAGTAAAGTTTATATGACTTATTATTAAATGTATTAGAGGTAATGGATGTGTTTTAATAGATTGTTAAGCAGAAACACTTGAATACTAAGGGTTTACTTTTCTGGCAGCCAAATTAGGAGCAATAATAAATCAAATGAATATATTTATCCAAAAAAACTATATATTTTTTTATTTTATTTCTTTATCTTTTTCTGTTAATATTACATATTTATTTTTTAAATCTTAATAATACACATAGATAACCTTTTGTGTATTTCGTTCTTATTAAATGTTCAAAGATTTTCTTTTATTTCTTTTGCTTTTGATTTAAAAAATGAGGAGCACTTTTTAAATAGCCCAATAAATACAGCTCTAGAATAATATTGTTATTATTAAAGTATATACAAACATACACAAAACACGTAAGAAAAAGTGAATATTAACTCATTCCTTTGCCTGCTATTTTTCTGGCACTACTATCATTCATTATAGTTTGAATTTGTTTGTGCCGTATTGTCAACTGGCAAAGCTTTTGTTTCAGCAACAATCACATCAGTGAGGCACATGATCAGCGACACACGTCTGAATCCACACTGCAGACCTGTTTGTCTCTTTGTCTACACCGGAGTTGTTGTTACAGTTTTGTGTGCCCGGCGGATCCAATTAAGCGGCTGACTCTGCAAAGCTTTATATAACAAAGTTTTACACACAATGCTTCTTTGTCAGGTGTTTCACGTGTTTCTGGTCTTTGGCAGTAAGTAACAACAACAACATATATGAAATCCAGATTTTGGTTTTTATTGAAAACTTGGCCAGGATTCTGTACAGCAGAGAGGGTGTGCAATGCACAGGGGCAAGAAGACAGGGACAGGGGACTTTGGGGAGTCCGTGGGTCATGGTTTCCCATGGTGCATCAAACCCTGAGCCGAGAATTGTGTGTAAAACAGCAAGAGGTGTCGTGCTCCCCTCTTTCGTGTCTCAAAGGACTGTGGAGTGAGGGGATTTTTAAAAAAAGGACAAAAGGGGAGGAAAGCAAAGCTCAGCCCATAGGGGAGAAAGAGAAAAGTAGAGACAGAGAGGGATGAAGGGTGGTCTGGTGGTTTTCCTCAGGTCCAGCTGGTCCTTCCACAGAGGTGATGTCTCAAATCAGGGGCAGAAATAGATCCTCACCCTTCCCCTCACTGCGTTAGATCTTAGACCTCTTGAAGTTACTGAGATAAAGGCCTCAAACATCTCTTCCCCTTTCCCTCTTCCTCCGCCCCTCTCCCTCATATCCGCTCTTTCTCTTTCTCTCCTTCCCTGAGCCTCACTTGCTGGCCATGGTGTAGCAGCCCTGTTGGTGCCACTGCATGTCACGGATACGCCTCACAGACTGGAACTGAGGATGACGGGCGCCAAACTCGTTGAAGTGCCTGTAGTCACCCTTCTCCAGCAGGTACTGGCTGCCACGGTATCCGGGGAACTGGTATCCCACCCAGCTGATAACAGAACAGGGAACGTGTCAGAACAGGGGTGATTTAATGAGTCTTTTGAGTCTGCTCTTTGGCGTCTGATACTCACGTTCCACAGCTGACGATGATGCTGCCAACTCTGTCGGTGAAGCCATAGGAGAACAGGCTGGGAACGTCATCGTCCATGATCTCCATCTTGCGGCCCTTGAACTCTCCCACCTCGTACAGGCAGATCTTGTGCTTCTCTGGGTCCTGGAGGACAGACAAACAGGGCAAACGCCTTGTTTAAAGAATGATCTAAAGCTAAAACAGAAAAATAACCTTGAAAGATGGGGGGAGTAGATGTTTGTACCATTCTGACAGGCCTGAAAGACAGCAGGTAGTCGTTCTTCTGGCAGTTGCTCCAGGAATCCCAGCGGGGGTACTCTCCCTTCTCCAGGATGTACATCTCACCGCAGAAGTTCATCTGCTCAAATCCCACAAAGCTGCAGAAGAGACAGAGTTCAGTGGCATCCATCTAAATGTCTTCATTTAAAAATCTAGTGAAAATGCATGTGTGTATTAATACTTACGGTCCACACTCAACACGCAGGGAACGCACACGGTCCATGCCCATCTCACACACATTCATGCACTCAGCGCTGATCTCAATCATGCGACCCTGGAAGTTCTCCTGGTCGAACACGTACATCTAATGGTGGCAAAAGGACAAAAAAAGAAAGAAGAAATAAAGGATTTATGAAAATGATCATCTTATCTTACTATGAGATATCTTCATGTTTTTTTTTTTTCTATGTCTAAGGCAGGAGGTCTGTAAGAGAGCCACCCACCTTGTAGGCCATCATTCCCATCTCAGACTTCTTGCTCTGGGCAGCCTTCCCGTCAGTCTGGGAGGAAGTCTTGGACTTGGAGTCTCCACTGGACATGATTACTGAGTGGAGGAACAGTGAGAGAGGGTGTGTTCATGCGAGAAACTTAACCAATACATCATGGAGCAAATCACAAGATTAAGAATGCCAAACTGAACTATTTCCCTTCATGCTCCTGCAGGTGAGCAATTCACCTTACCTGTCTGTGTGTGCAATGCCTGCGCTGATCCTCACTCAGAGTGTGTGCGACTCAGAGAGCGCTCCTCCCTTTTATACGCTGGCGCTCACAGGAGAGGGATTATGGGGAGAGAAGCAAACCTGCTGAGGTCAGAGGCAGGAGACAAAAGAAACCCCACATCATCAGAGGGGGACAGGGAGAGGGGACTGACCACTGACAGAAGCTGCTGCTCAGAACGACCAATTAAAAGTAGTTCCTGTAACTTAAAATATAATGTTTCAAGTTTTATACTTCAGACTCTGTATTTATGGAAAATACCTGCAGGTTTCCTAACAAAGTGACAAATGTCAGAAATATATATATTTTTTTTTCACACTGGTCCTTGTTAGGAAGCTTTCAATTATGTCTGATACATGAATACGATATAAACGTGTCTATGTATGCACGTTTCATGTCAGTAACTTCCAGCTATAGATCAATATACCACATGACACTATATATATATATATATATATATATATATATATATATATATATATATATATATATATATATATATATATATATATATATATATATATATATATATATATATATATATACGTGTGTGTGTGTGTGTGTGTGTGTGTGTGTGTGTGTGTGTTTGAGTTGATTTTTGATAGGCCAGTTTCTAAATCCATGCTTTATAAACAGTGATGTCATTTGAGGGGGACATAAGTGAGCTTCTGAGTTTTTCTATAAATGGTGGACATCTAAATCATATTTCTGCATATCATTAATTCAGTCTTTTATTATTCTACTAAATGCAGCCACTCTGCTATCACACATCTCCACAGGTTTGCAGCTTTGTGCAACAGTCTTTGGAGACCAGTGGGATCTCTGTATCTGAGGGAAATGTCCATTTTTCGTCTCTGTAACATTGCTATGCACCAGCTCAGATGGACTCGGTTCTCTCCTCCATGTGTGCCTCTCTGCTGCGTCGTTAATCCCCACATTCTCCACCGGGATCCAGGCCTTTGTGCCGGGGCACGCGCAGGACTGCTGACCGGGGTCCGAACATACCGGAGCGCCTTTGTTTCCCAGCCTCAACAGCACCAATGGGATCTGCTGAGCTGGCCCCTGGAGCAGGACAACAGCACAGAAGCGGCTGCGCCGGGAGCGCGCCGCGTCACTGCCCCTGCGCGAAAAATGGACACTTTTACGCGGTCCGCGTCGGTGTCGCGGACGCGCACAGGCGAGCGCGCATCCCTAACGTCGATATAAAACTGAAGCGCCAGGTTCTCTCAAAGCTCTACGCGAGGCAGGCGGTAGGTACAAAGCAGTCCCGAGATCTTCCAGTAAAGTGTCAATCTAGGTAAGGTTTTCATCTCTAACTCAGCTCAGGGCAGCTTTCACATAGGCACTAAAACCCAGAAGCACTTTCAGACACCTGCACTTATCTTTCATTGCTGTCAGACAGAATTTTGTGAGCTTTTTCTGGCCACAATTCCTCCACATGCTCACACTTTTATAGAAAGCAGTAGATTTATGCTATAAAAATGAATAACAGTAAACACCACCGGGTTTTACGTGAAGAACAATCCGTCTAGGATGTTGAATCTGAGCATTTCTTTCTCCTTCTTGGTCTTTTCTAAATGTCCTCTCTTCTGCAATTATTTACCACCTCAGGAGTCAAGATGTACAGAACTACTAAGTCCCCCATGATGCAGCCACTGGTCAACTCAGGAATGGGCATGGCTCCTTTCTTTAAGGTAAAACAAACACTTTCATTTGTGTTGTCAAATGTACATGGATTTGTTTCTTTAGTTGTTTTTTTTTTGTGAACTTTTTTCCTGATTGATGTAAAGGAGGTTTAAAGTATGTGTATTTTAAAAGTGGCTTTGTCTCTTTAGGTGACTGTGTTTGAGCAGGAGCATTTCCAAGGAAAGTGCCTGGAGTTCACTTCTGAGTGCTGCAACATCCAGGAGTGCGGATTGGACAACATCCGCTCCATCAGGGTGGAGAGTGGAGCGTAAGTCTGACAACCTTTCTATCGTATAAACAAAAGATCAGACAGCTCGTACCATGTTCACCTAATGAAGCAGTTGAGTAAATCCGGGAAAATTGATTAAACATAACGCAGCCTGCTCGAAAAAGTGAGTCTTATCAAAAGTTTGAGCAGTAAACATGAAACATCATGTGAGCAGGAGTTTGTGTGTCTCTTTGAAGCTGGGTGGGTTTCGAGCACCATGACTTCCAGGGCCAGCAGTTCATCCTGGAGAGAGGAGAGTACCCCCACTGGGACGCTTACAGCGGTTCCCTCTCCTACCACGTGGAGCGCCTCATGTCTCTGCGCCCCATCTACTGCGCTGTGAGTACACCCATCTGTGTTCCTGCACTGTCCAGATGACGTACGACTCGAATAAATAAATGAATTAATTAATTAATAAAATAAAAGACATAAATCCGTCTCCGTCTGTCTTACAGTCCCACCAGAGCAGCCGCATGATCATTTTCGAGAGGGAGAACTTCATGGGCCGCAGTGTGGAGATCTGTGACGACTACCCCTCTTTGCAGGCCATGGGCTGGATGATGCCTGAAGTGGGCTCCATGCACGTGCAGTGCGGCGCGTAAGTAGCCCAGAATTTCTCTGGAAATATGAAACAGTAACATTTATGCTCTTATTAAAAATCTATCCACTGTCTTGGATAATTATTTCTTCTCATTTAACCCCCTCTATGTCAATCTATAGCCTGTCTCATAAAGCTGTACTCAGCAAATCCCTCTGATCCTCCATCATCATGTATTTCTTGTAATAGACATACCAGCTAAAAGCTCTAAGTTCACACTAAATCCCAGGTCTCTTGTGGCAGCTACAAAAATAGGCCCACTGACTCTGTTTGAATGTGCTCCCCCACAGCTTCGTGTGCTACCAGTACCCTGGCTACAGGGGCCAGCAGTACATCATGGAGTGTGAGAGACACAGCGGCGACTACCAGCACTGGAGGAACTGGGGCTCTCACTGTCAGACCCCTCAGATCCAGTCCATCAGGCGTATCCAGCACTGAGAGGAGGGATGGCTGAGACTGAGGCCAAACCCCACGCACAGCGGGACCCCATCAACCCCCATGTTCCCTCTACCCACAACCTCCACCTCTTTCCCCCCCTTTTTCCCTCTCTTTGATCCCCTCCTTCCTCTCGACTCGAGCTGCAACAGCCGCCCCAGCCCGACAACGCCGCTACTGATTTACAGTTGCTCCTAGAGTGTGATAAGAGACAATATCGCACTGTTTAAGCACAGGGAAACACACACTTTGATGACACGACACTCACTGTGTCTTTTTATTTGGTTTAGAGGTCCCTACACATGCACGCACAAAGCCACACCTGCGCTGCACTGCCATCTGAGTTCAGCGATGAGGAAATCAAACACGGGGGAGATCAAGCTCTAGTATGTTTCCATGTCCAGGGAATCCTCCCCAGCTGCTCTGGCTCTCCTCGGGGCAGCAGACGGTGCTGCAGTGCAGCTCAGATGTGCTGTGCTGTCGTGTGTAGGACGTTGATCCACAGGGTGATAACTAATAAACTCATTTTCACTTCAACTATTCTCATTGTCTTTTTTTTTTGTCTTTGTATTTAATTTTATTAGTCTGAGAGCACAAATGAAAGAATAATATGGGTTGTCTCCATCTTTTTTCTTCACTTTTCAGAAAGTAAAGTTAAATTATTTAAACTTCAACCTTTAACTTGAAAAAGTGCTTAAAAAGGACTGTCAAGTACTGAGAAAACAAGGACAAGGAAAGACTATTCTGTCAGATGTGACACACAGCCCTGAGCAACTGTACATGTCAAGAGGAGTCGCAACAAAAATAAAACCTTGCGTATTAAGAAGAAATGAAGAAGCACCAAAATAATGAAAACAGAATAATCTTTAATATCAAAATCAGATTCTGGAATAACGGGGCAGGAAACACCGCCAAACACAATCAGACAATAAAACAGGCCGGACAAAAGCTCTTCTGGAACGTCAACAAACAGACCGGCAGAACAGAGGCTTGCACTTCCAGTTATATTTACAACTAAAAGTCATATGTACAAATTATTAAATGAACTTGATTTCTTCAACTACTAAACAAATACGTATGTTTTTGTTTTTTAAGACAGAGGAATAGCCATTAAAAATGTTCCAACCTAGTTTTCAGTTAAAACAAACTTTAACAAACACGTGCTCAACATTTAAAAATAATCTTGTAACTGGATACAGTCCATACCTAAATATTTCAGATGAACAAACTGAATAATCCCACTCGCCTGTGATTTGTTTACAGCAGTTAAATCTACGTACTCAGTTTAAGAGCTAATAACAAAAATCTGCGCTTGTTTCGGATCAATCTCACGATTTCTCTCCGTGGCTCATGACACGTGTTTTTTCCTGTCTGACCAAAATGAGGCGATAAAACGTTCCTCGTCTCAGGAACCCCAGCAGGGCCGGACAACAAAAATCACATGAATCTTATCACAGTTACTGTGTCTAATGGTCTCGTAGGTCTCAGCTAAATGAGCCCAGCTCAGAAATGTTTTCCAGGAGATGAAGGGAATCACCCAAGCTGAGATCAGACGCAAAGTCGGATCTAACCGGACATCTCGGGAGCTAACCAGACAGCAGTCCGGTTACACCGACGTGACTGGCAGCAGCGAGATCACAGATGAAAAGCAGTCAGTCGTTTCACCAACAACATCGACTTCCTCATCTTCTTCATCCTCCTCCCTTCCAGACGACTCTGTCCAGGTGATGATCACCGTCTCGGGCGCTGGACTGGAACCTCCATCCACATCGATGTCTTCATTGTCGTCTCCTCCACATTTTTCTGTGCTCTCGTTGACAGGATGTGAACGTGAAACATGGCGCTGTATGTCACTTATTTCCAGCAGCATTGGTGCTGTTGTGCTCTGACAGTCGTCCTTTTGCGCATCTTTGTCCCCAAGAGTCTCACAGTCCTGCTGGCCTCCTTCCACATCGATCATCTCATCAGCACCGCTCTCCATCTCTTCATTTATCAAACTTTGCTGAGTTTCAGTGAGTTTAATTTTGGTCTGAGCTGACTTTTCCTTTTGTTCTGCTTCTTGAACAAAACCTTTTACATTAGGCAGTGAAACGGTTTCCACATCTAAAAGATGCCCTTGCTCTCCAGTTGCTGCTGCAGAGATCAGATCTGCAGACTTAGAGCTTGTTGCGAATGTTTTACAGTTCATCTGGGTCATTTGCTTCAAGCAAATCTTGCTTACAATGGCATCACCACTCGAATCCTCGTCAAATTCTGCCCTCCTCTTTTCTCCCCTCCCAGTGGCTGCCTCTGACTCTTCCTGTGGCTGCGCACTCGAATCATCATCATGTCTTTCAAGCTGATCAAACGTGCTGCAGGAATCCCCAGACTGCGGCTGAACCGGTGCTGCTGAACTCTCGCTGTCAGACGGTCGGAGAAGTTGACCACTTTTCCTTTTCTTGCCTCGCCTGTCGCCAGTTGCAGAGGATGGCTCCTTGACTAGAAAAGACTCCTCAAGAAAGGCCCCACTGTCCTGCAAAACAAATTCACCAAAGTAATTAGGTCTGCTGGTTATGTCTGCACGTCTGCTGATCAGGGGCCTCCAATTCATTAAGCCGAAGCTCTACTGTGGTAACCAAGTCTAAAACTCACCGCAGCAGGTGCCAGCCTAATCCTGCTTCTGATTGGGTACGTCTTCCTCCCACAAGCCGCTGGTTGTTTCTTTCCGGGCGCGTCGCCATGAGAGTATTTCACTAATGGCGAGCTGGTCTTTGTTTCCGAAGAACTCTGAGAGAGAAAAAAAGGGAAACTGATACGTATCCTTCACCTGCTGTTGCTGTCACAACTATAATTTCAGCCCCACATTTAAGAGAAACACATGAATGACTCATCAGGTGTTAGAAGTGGGAAAGTTGAGCGACTTGTTTTGTGAACGTCTACATACTCGGCCACATGGTCACGGCAAATTTTGTTGTACCTTTTGGCACAATGACAAAACTTTCTGAGCCTGAAACTGGTTTTAGGGTGCAGTTTTGCTCCATAATGGGCGATATGATTAGCTCACCTGGTGAAAGCAGAAAAATATGATAAACATGAGAGGAGCGCAGCTGGGGAAGTTCATCACCTTATGTTCCCGACTCTGTCCCTGCAGGGTCTGGCTTCTTCTCTCCAGTTTTGCCAGCTGTATCTGCTGGAGCTGCTTCTGAGCCTGATCGTTAACAGTTTTGGTCTTTGTATCACCCGATGACTCCGGCTTCTTAACTTTCCCCTTCTTTTTCTTTAATGAGAGCGGATAGTTGCTTTTATTTTTCCTACTCTGTCTGGTTGATTTCGCTTCTTTCCCTTGAGTTTCCTCAGTGTGTTCAGACGACACTTCACAACAAGCTGAGGCTTCTTGTGGCTGTGACCGGCTCTGTGATGTTCCCGTATGATCACTGTCCACCTCAGATGTCCGAGAGGAACTGACTCTGTGTGGCAGATCTGCTTCAAGGTGAATGGAGGTGGGAGGGACGGTCGTCTGAATCTCGGCTCTTTTGTGTTTGACCTGGTCAGTGCAGGACATGCAAGCCTCCGAGGAACTCACATCGCCGCTCTTATTCTCCTCTCTGGCTCTCCAGTTGTCCATGTGCTGCTCAAACGACTGAAAGAAGTTTTCCAGCATCTCAGTCAGCTCTCCCTCGCGCTGCTGCTGCAGAGCAGGGACCTGGGTGCCCTGAATGTGTCCCTGTTGTTTGTTGTGGACTGAAGTGCTGGTGGAGGAGCTGACAGTGCTGCTGCTTGCTGGATGGGAAAACTGCGACTGTGGCAGCTTGTTGCTGTTGCTCGGCAAAATATCCAGACCCATCATGACTTCCTCCAAAAGACGGTCAATTTGCTCAGGCTGCTCCTCGGGCGATGGCGTCGCCAAAGTGGGGAGGGGAGTGTTGGGGAGTTGGGACATTACTGGAGACATGTAGGAGGTACCTGGAGAAAGCTGGCTGTGAGACGGAGACGTTTGCAGGGAAGGACTGGAGGCTAAACGAGTGCGAACGTTGGGAAATTGTTTGCGTGAGGCAAAACATGAAGGTGGGGTTGACTCATCCCTGGATGTTTGAGTCCTGCCAACAGGACGACCTGGCTGTAATCAAGAAGAAGAATAACAATAACAACATTTATCTTCAGTTACTAACCAATCAGAGAGCAGGACATGATATCGGAATCTGCTGCAGAAGAAAATCACTCCTCAAGGTACTCAAACTATCATTTCCAATTAATGTGAGGGGACAATTACACAACTGTCGTCTCCTTTTATTCTCACTAATCAACAACACTGTAACTCTGAGTCCAATCAGAAACCTTCAATCACTGGGAGAGTGGACAGTTCCACTTGTTTACAGATCTATAGCTGGAGTACATCAGGAGTTCTTTGCAAACTACAGTATCTTCAACTGTTTCCATACAACGCTGATGTGAAAACAGCCACGTCTCACCTCGTTAAACCGCTGCATCATGTCCGTCTGTCCTCGTCCAGCGTTCTTTCCCCTTCTTTTACTGCACAGTAGCGCATCTCCACTCTGGCTGAACTCCCACCCTTTTCCACGTCCTCTCTTCCTCTGATACCCTCTGGTTGGTTTCAGTAAATCTCTGGTCTTCAGGAAAAACATCCTGCCTACAGCTCCCCCACCCTGACCCGTCCTAAGTCTTCGCATGCTCCATTTGTGCAGAAACAACTTCTGCAGCTTGCCCACTCCCACCTCCTGCACACCCACTTTCTCAGTAAACCCTCCCCTCCCTCTTGGTCTCCTCACAGATCCCCTGGCTCTCTGCTCCCCTGTCCCACCTCTTCTGGCTCCTCTCACCCTTGCTCTTTGCCTCCTCCTTCCTCTTCCCCTCTGATTAGCTTCCTTCTTGAATGGGTTCAGAAAGTAGCTGATGAATCCTGGGATGTTGCCTTGAAACTCCTCGAAACGGTCATCTTCCCATTCCTCAGCTGCCTCAATGTCTCTGCCTGCTCTTTGGGGACGAGCCCAGCAGCTGCGAGGGTCAGCAGCACCAGAGGTTGTAAGACTGGAAAACTGAGGATGGGAAGTGGGGACAGACTTGCACGGTGGTGCCAACACAGATGTGCTTTCAGCTGCAGTGGGTTCATTTACACCGGCTGAGGCAGCAGAAAAATCTTGGATTGTTTGGTTTTCATCTCGTGGGCAGACAATAGTTACGGGAACAAACTCATGTCCTAAACCATGGAAAGCATTGATATCAAGTGTCTCATAGGTGGCCAATTGTTGAACAGGAGAGGATGTTTTCGTTTGCAGCTCCTCCGTTTGTGTCCATGCATCTTTTTCACCGTTTGACAGAGTCTCTTTCCAGAAAAAAGTGCTCCCATCCCTTACCTCTCTTCTCCACCTGCCCTGTCTCCCCTCATTCTCCTCCACCCTCAAAGGCTCAGTCTGCACCCCAGCCTCTGCACAGCGGCCCAGCTCTTCCCCTCCCCTGCTTCTTTTTTTCGTCACTTCCACCAGCCCGTGGATGCCCAGCCTGGCTGCAGCAGAAATGGCCTCTTGCCTCTCGTTTTCCCCCTCTCCAGCCATCTCTCCAGAGTAGATAAGTCTGACCATGTGGAGCAGAGCGCAGGCACCCAGAGTTCGGAACTCCAGGAGACGCCCTCGCTCTGCAGGCGGCGCCGGTTTAGAGGACAGAGCTGAGGAGAGGTGTGGGCTGATGGCTGAAAGAACACAACTGTGTGCTGGTACTGATACACCTGCAGGACAGGACCGATGTAAATAATGATAATAAAGACCCCCACAACAAGAAGACACCAGCTAACGAGATGTGAAAATGTGTTTACATATCGTCTACGTACAAATCCCACTTCCAGAAAAGTCTGAGAGTCAATTTAAAAAATAAAAAAGTGCCAGTAGGAGACAGATCTGATAAGTCATTATGTTGTAAATCATGAAGAATGAAGTCTGACTCCGAAAGTGGTGAGCCACAACCCGTCCCTGTTTGGACTGCATTTTGCTGTCTTATGCCAGAGGCTGATGCATAAACGGTCTTAAGATGTGCCGTCCCTGGGTGCTTAGAAGCATTGATACATAGAGTAGCTTTAAATACAGCTTCATACAAACAAAGCATACAGTTTTAAAGTTGTGGAAGTGGGAAATGGTGGTCTAGACAAAAGAATATAACAAAAGGGAATAATTAGGAGCGAAATGTAGACTGGCCCGTGAGTGAGTCAGTTCCCAGTGTCGTGAGTGCCTTTGTACCTTCTGCTTGGAGCAGAGTGTCACAGAACTGGCTGCCTTGTTGCTGTCTCTGCAGCTCAGTGAGAAGCAGGGCTTCAAAGCCCAGCTTTTGGTAGCACCACATTTCTCCATACACTTTGAAACAGGAGAAAGAAAACAATACAGAAAAGTAACTCTTTATATACGGGGCATCTTGTGCACAAGGAGAGATGTGATGAGAGTTCATTATTATGAACTAATCCACTATGTAGCAGTAATGTCAATCTTGCTCTTTTACAAGATTTACAAGAAACAAAATTAAGAGAGCACTTTTTGATCAGAGTATAGCATCAAGTTAATTAAACCTCCGGGATCTGGTCAATTAAGTCGCAGAGGGGGTTGTTAATCAGTTTCAGACGCTTTGGTGTCAATAAAAAGAAAAGCAGGCACTCTAGAGGGATGTCAGCGAGACAGCCGCCAGGAACAGGAATGCTTTCACAGCTTAAACTAGTGGGTCAGTTAGCGGGTCAGAGACGGTACAGGGAGGCATATCCATTGAGGGAGGCACAGACTGCTCCAGGCTAGACGACGGCACCCTGACTGTCATCGGATATCGGGATGTATTCTTTGGCCCCGTTCAACTCCGCCCGCCCTCATGTGGTGAGAGCATGCAGGCAGCTCCTGCAAGATGAAGAACTTGATGCTATTGGCTGGCCCTCTTCGTCGCCTGACCTAAATCCAACAGAGCACCTCTGGTATGGTCAGTCTGGGGTCATCCATCGCCACCAGCCTGGACTTCAGACTGCCCAGGAGCTCAGTGATGCCCTGGTCCAAATCTAGGAGCATATACCCCGGGACACCATTCCTCATGGCGTGCATACAAGCACGAGGTCCACAGAAACTGTTAACTACCAGTCCGAGTTGCAGCTATGACATTTCAGTAAAATGAACTAATCTGGCACATCATTTTGTTCACTTTGAGTTTTACAGCGTCTCCACTTGAGATGTTATGCGTTTATGAAGTTCTCCTTTAAATTATTTTAACAGTATATATCAAATTGTGTTCATAAGTTATTCAAGTGTAATTATCTTTTATTTCACCATTGTTTGAGTTGTTTTTCTTTTTTTTTTTTTTTTTTTACATTTTTTTTACAAATACCAGCTCCTTTCGCCAACTGGCCCCTATGTTGGGAGCTTGTAGATCAACCTGCATATTTAAACTTAAAAACTATTAAAATACATTCAAATCCATGTCATCCTTGAAATGCACTCTCCAGCACATTAAAACCAGAGAGCGTTTTCAGGAAAACGCGCTCTCTTTCTACTTATTAAATTATTTGAACCATTTCGCTTTAGAAACGCGATGCAGGTTAAAAGTAGCACGAGCCTCTCTGACGCCGCACATCTGCTTATTTCGTCTTTTAGCTGACCAGGTGACCCAAACCGCGCGCAAACAGCGAGTGTAAAACAGTCAGTTTAAGCACATGTGAGATTACACGTCTCCACAAAACTATATAACTAGTCTTAATGGTTTCACGGATCCCTGGTTTTGTCAAACCTACTGTCCTCTCTTGCTAATTAGTGCTGCAGTAAAACGCGGGCAGGTGTCAGACGCCGCCTCCACTCACCGTCTGCGAGTTTCAAAGCTCCCTGTTCGTCTGTTCAAAGGCTAAAGTGATTTAAAAAGTAAAACATCAATGTTTTTCGTCCATACTAAAGCGTTTTGTTTTGCTCTGAGTAAGTGTTAAACCATACGATTCAGTGAGGTCAACTTCAGGTCAGCGTGGTTGTCCACGGGCAGCGTAGCAGTGTAGTTCGCCGCTTCGCCACGAGGGGGAGCGGACTACACAGGCAGCGCAGGGCCCTACAACCACGGGCACTCAGCCGAAGGCGACGGACCCCAACGCTGCCAAGAGAAATCCCCATTTGGACGCCCTTCTTCGTTTAAATACACGCAAAACTCTTGAGTTTTTCACTTCAATTTGAGGCATTTACAATTTTCGCTTGATATGGAGACCATATGTCTCAACTACTTTTAGAGTTTGCTGGTCTAATTAAGAACTTATTGCTCTAATAATGACAGCAAACTGTCCTGAAACCATGATGTGTTTCACAGAAGAGATAAAGTCAAAAGGCAGTGTTTTACTTTCTTTAAACATTATATATTCAATCCACAAAGTTGTTTTGGTCTCGTCTTTCCTTAAAATATTTATCACACATGATTTTTAGCAAACTGTAGGAAAGCAGGAATGTTTGACACGACTTTGTCCTTGCAACCATGACCTACTTTAACAATTACAATTTCTCCCCCCCCCTCCTAAATTTAAGACTTACCTTTAATCCCAAAAGTGTAATTTCATATAAACAATCTGAAGATACACAGTAATAATGATTAACAATGAACGCCAAAAGTTTCAGCTCTCAAATGGTTTTACTTCATGGTTTTAGTGAGAGTGCTCATTTCCCCCAACATAGCTATGAGTCTGAAAAGGTCAACTTTAACACATCTCTCATTCTGCTGTCTAAAAGAAATCTAATATTTACCAGCTCCTTTAATCTGTGAGTTTCACATACGCACACAGACACAAGATTGGATCATTATGCTCGGTAAATGAACAAGACATTCTTCAACATTCAATCTTTCTTCATTTCTTTGAGATTTATCTTTTTTTTTTTCTTTTTTTTTTTAAACTTACTTATGAACACTGCATTTTAGGTAATACTTATACAAAAATGTAGAAAATTCTTACAGGAGATGCAAACTTTAAAGGTGTCAATACAATCATGGTCTTGTGAAAAGGTCACCAGATATTTCCCAGTCAAATATCAGTCTTCTCATATTTGATATAATCCGAGTTCTCGTTCATGGGAAAGAAAAAAAAAAAAAAAAAAAGACATTTTCTCTGGCTCATAGTGTCTCATTAACTCTGAGCAAATTGTCGAGGCCTTGCTCAAATGATGGTGACGGTACAGGACTGAAAACGTTGGTAGTGTGCAGAGAGTCCTGTCGAGGAGGAGTCGGCCTGGGCCAGCGCTCGTTGAACTTGACAAAGAAGAGTGGGTCCTTGAAGGGTCCTCCATAGATGATGGCCTGCATCAAGTAAACAAGAGCCACAACCATGAAGCTGATGAGGAAAAAGGGGAGAAAGGGCCTCAGGTGATGCCAAGCCACCCCTACCCCATATCCTAATCCGCCCTGGTTTCCAGTGTGAGAAGTGTGGCGCGAAGAATCTGGAGCCGGAGTGAAATCAGACAAGTCGTCACCTGACTTTGAAGAAAGGTCATGGAGTGACTCCATGGCTTACACAGCAAAACAAAGCCACTCAGTTGCTCTTAGACTTATCCGTTTGTAAACGTGTTCCTTCATATGAAAGGAGGCACGAAGCCAAACAATCTTCCAGTTGTGTAGCCTCTCTAACATATCGCGAATGCTGGCGCCTCTAAGGTGGCCTCCACTGCTGAAAAAGCCCTTTCTTCTCCCGTCATAATGTCCATTCCTCTCTGATCATGTGGCCCTACGAGAATTCAGATATTGCGTGCTGGAATCAAACGCCACTGCTTCTACTTAAGCTTTAGGGAGAGGTAATGAAGAACAGCATGGGAGCCCTAAATAGACATGACACCCAGTGACTGGACACAGGAAGGTGGGAGGACGAGGGGGAGAGTCTGCTGCTTTTAGTGATCTCAGGTTTACGGGTGTGGGTGTACGTGTGCACCAGCTGCAGAAGTTATAGACGTTGCACACCCACACCCAGAGTCGCAAATGCTGACACACATGTGACAGTTATGTGCCTGCAACAGCTAGAGGACATTCAGGTTTCTCTGCAGTTTATTACACTTCTAATAATACCAGTCTGATGAAGATGTTTTCTTCATTATTATTTAAAGACTGGTGTCATAGCAAGATTTTCCATTACCTACAAGACATAAACTTCCCCATTTTGTAATTTATCAGCACTGTGATGACCTTGTAAACTCTTTACTGATGTCTTAAAGGGGGCACGTTATGGGGGAAAAGTCACTTTCTCCATTTGAAAGGATGTATTTTAGTGTCTGAAGTGACAACTAAATAAAATCCAAACTAATGACATCAATCTAAAAAAAGAAAAAAAGAAATTTAAATTAAAAAATAAAAAAGAAGGGTGAGCCGAGAAGGTGACTCTGCCCCCTAAAGCAAGCTTCAAAGAACAGAGCAATAAAAAACATATCGGAAATTTAAGCTTTTGGTTTGTATCTCCATCTCATTTTTAAACCAATTATGTCACAGAAATATCAGTAGGACCTCATGAGATTGTCTTTACGTCCATTTAAATTTTAAGTTATAATTTAACAGCTATCTATAGGATCGTAATTAGGATGATGATGACTATTCAGGCTTGAAAGCAAATGAGTTTCTGAAGTGAACTCCAAATTTCACAAAAAACAAATTTTTGGATAAGTTTCAGGTTTTCACACCTGAAACTTATCAAAAAATGTGCCATTCAGATTTGCTGTTACATTACAGACCCAGATCAGAATAGAACATGTCCACAACTTAAAAACATGCCACACTAACCTTATATCATCAACTCAGGGGAATTATAAAATTATGCTGCACCAGTACTTTGTGTAACGTTTTATATCCTGGCTAATAGAACCTACTGTATAGAACTATTTCAACATACTTAAACACACACACACACACACACACACACACACACACAATCTAAAAATCCTAAAAACACAGAACACACCAACAGCGACGCTGTGGGTTTTTAACGAGCTGATGTTTGATGGAAGTGTTGTTCATTCATTTTTGACTCACTGGCCATTTCATTACTTCACGATTCACATCTGTAACACTTCTGCAACATTTAATCTGGCCCAGTTCAACATATCACTTGCAAAAGATTGTGTCTAAAACAAAGACAATCATCTCTGTGGTTGAACTACACGAGTCAAATCAGTTTAAAAATAAAATTGCCATGGAAATGTATTACTTTAGTGTGTGGTTGTGAGCTCACACACCAGGTACTCTTATGTTCTCTCATAGAACCTGCTTTAAGGGTTAAGTAGTGCCCAACTGTACTGATAAATGTGTATCATTTGGTACAAAGCAATGAGATGCATTTAAACTGGTAGGAAAGAAAAGAAACAAAAAAAAAAAAAAAAAAAAAAAACAATCACTACTTCCAACTTTCTACTAAAAGCTTCTTGGACACGATCCAAGCTATGCTCCCCACCATGTATAAAATTAAGAGTCAGTTTTGGCTTTCAGCTGGACAAACATTTTAACATAACATCAAAGTTTCACACTTTGACATGCATTTAAAGCAACCATAATTGAGTAGCTATTACTCAAGCCTGGGGAGCATTTCAGATGTTCTGCGCATTGGAAACGGACACCCGCACGTCCTCGAGCAACCCTCCTGTGTTACTCTGACCGGACTGGTGTTCGACATGCAAACAAAACACCACTCCGTGTCAATGTGCAAGCCAGTGTGTTACCCGAGACAACTGTGAAGCTAGGAGTCTTACCACTCAGTTTTCAGCTAAGCTGCGGTGAACATAGTGTGCGAAAGTTCAAAAAGAAATATATATGGGCATGAACACAGTTTAGGGTCTTGATTTAGGACATCAATGTGGTCACACAGACTTTAAAAAAAGATCTGGCGACAAATGATTTCCTGGCTTGCGAGCCTTGATAATTAACACATCCAAAAGCCGGGCTTTTTGGATCCTACCGATGTTAGTGTGCCAAGATCAAATGGTGTCAAGTTTAAGAGCTTGGCTTCGCTAAAGCAAATACCAGGGAACGGGGGGATTGCACTACAGACAGAATGCCTCTGCAATTAGACATGTTAAGCGACAGAAGTCCTTCGTCACTTCACACACACAAGCATGTTACACACTGCCAAATCTCGTCTAAGAAAAGATCTTTATTTATATAAAAAAAAAAAAAAAACCAAAAAATAAAAAAACAAAATGGTATTACCAGTTACATACTTCACTGGAAAAAGCAAATTTTCAGAGCCAAGGCAGGTATGAATGGTACATAATTTTACATGGACAGGCAACAGTACAAATATACTATGTGTGAAGAGTTTAGAAATGAGAAAAGAAAAAAAAAAAAAAAAAAAAAAAAAAAAAAAAAAAAAAAAAAAAAAAAGATTGGTCTCTTTACTTTTAAAACTTAGCTGTAAAAGGATTAAAAACTGGAACAAATAACAAATGTTCTTACCCACATACAAATCCCAAAATAAAATACAGACACAAAAAGGAAGAAAAATACACAACAAATTAAAAAAAAAAAAAAAAACTGTGGTCAAAGGGACCAAAAATATGCTTTTTCTGTCTACCTCCCATTTTAAATTAAACATCTCTCTCCCATACATGTCTGAAAACACGAGTCTCCTCTGAGTGAAGACACCTCAACTTCTCTCTTTTTTTTAAATTTTTTTTTTTTTTTGGGGGGGTGGGGGTACAGAGCTGCAAAGTGAATGTACATGTGCTGGTACACATTGGAAGAATAATTCAGTCTTTAAGAGAGGATAATACCTACGAAATTGTTATCCTGTTCCTTAGAGGGAGAAAAAAAGCCCCCCAAAAAACAGTAGAATAACAAGTGAATTTTTGAAAGCAGAGACAGGAACAGCTAAATAGTAGTGGTTTACATATAGTAGTGTTTGCTCACATTTTCACTTCTCAGTACCAGGTTTAACTTGTACTGGGCAGGTTGGCCAAATCTAGACAGAATCCAAGACGATGTAACAGAAACTCGTTTTTCCACTAGTAGGAAACTAGGAGTAAGGAAACAACTATAAAAACTTGAAGAGGCAGCAGGAACATAAAAAAAAAAAAAAAAAAAAAAAAAAAAAAAAAAAAAAAAAAAAAACCACACATCACAGGAAGGGGAGCACTCAAAAAGAGACATTATTAATAAAACAATCAAAATGTGGTCTTATGTGTCTGGTCTGTGCAAAGACACACTTGAGAACAAAAGAAGTCCATAGTCATTTTCAACGCACACAAAAACACACAGCCACAGGTTTAGCATTTGACAAATATACACACACACCTGCCTTTTCAGGTCTGTGTACTTTATCCCAACAGAGAGAAAATAACTCTAGACAAGAAAATAAGTCCTGCATAAACATTCTCCATCTACAAGGCGGTCTGTCAATCCAACCTCCTAACATTCCCAGTAAAAGGGACAATTTAAATTAAATGAACCCAAACTAATGCAGTCATCCCATTTTCTTTTTATATACAGAATATACCCTACACAGACATCTAAATACAGATTCATCATCAGGATGTGGGCGTAGGCAACGTGTCACCTTGACAAGTTTTACTTTTAACAGGAGCAATAAAATGAAAAAGTGAGAATGAATTAAAAAAAAAAAAAAAATTAAAATAAAAAAAAAAAAGAGCAAGCAGGGTGACAAAACCAGAAATAAATGATTGTCAAAGTTGATTGCCTTTACAGAAGAGAATCATAACTTATATATATTAAAAAGAAAAAAAAAAAAAACGTATTTCTGCTGCTACAGTTGAATGAAATAAGTGGTGCGTTTTTGTGTGGCATGAAACTTCTATAATGTGACACAACCACTTTCTTTGGCTACTAACCCTCAATCGTTTGATCCCATCTGTGTGGTGATGGAGAGGATGAAAGCAGGTTGGAGAGGGGAGAGGAGACAGGCGGAGGCTGTGTCAGGGTCTTCTCTCCTCAGTAGCAGTGGTAGGGCAGGGAAGGCCCAGTCTGGGTGATGCACACTATCAGTTTTTCTGGAGGAACAAAGCAAAACACTGATTAAAGACAGATTTAAAAAAAAAAAAATGTATATAAATTTCTAGATAATCAACACAAATAAAACCAGAAAAACATAGGTGGTATAAGTATGGCACGCTGCACATGAGTACTGTCACAATGAACAAACTTCAAAAACAGCCATGTTTAACAAAAGGTATTATTTAAGTCGACAACTTCTGTGGTAACTCGCTGTAACAAGAAGTAAAGGCTCTGGCTGTACAGACGAGGAAGCACTTTGTGGCAGTTGTAAACAAGCGTCTACAGTCTGTCAGCATGACCACCAACGGTTTACAACAATAATTACAACACAATCACTGCATTTAACATTCAATGCTTTTTATCTAAAAGTCTTCTGTTAGTTTTACAAATGCTCTATAGCATTAACACTTTTGTGTCAAAGCTTTTTAACATTTAGTTTGAGGTGTAATGATCTAGAACAACTTTGAAAGCTGCAAAAATTAACCCAGATAAAAAGCTAGAGTGTGTGCCCCAAACAAACCTGTAACAAGTTTCGCAAATGACATGAAAACTCAAACAAGAAATCTTCTACTCTGGGGGCTTACATTGTTGTACTTCCCTGCGCGGCCACAAGAGAGCGGTCTCAGATATCACAGCGAAAAGGTATTAAGCAAGGAAGCAGAGGGTACACAGCTTCCACCAAAAATTAGTGATGCCAATTTTAACTTGTCAGTGAACGATGGTGTGGCTGCAAGCAGATAACCATGCTCTCGGTCATTTATTGTGACGACTGGGTGGACATGAGTTGTCCATGTGCCCTACAAGAAAACTAGGTGTTGAGACAATTGTTTATCGTTTCAACACCTGTTGCTGTGAAAATCTACTTAAGTAGGCTGCACAGCTACGAATGTGCATCTTGAACTGCACAATATTCTGCTAAACATGTTTTGTCCACTCAAGTAAACGGCACCATTAGAACCCTGAGACTACTTTGAGACTTAGTAAAGATGACGCTAAACGTCTCTGCACACTATTTTTTGTTTGTTTGGCATTGTTAAAACATCAAAGTTCTTGTAATGTGATAACACCACTGCACAAACAAGAGTTATTACTCTGAGGATATAAATATAAAGGTGATAAATAGGATATAAACCCTAGATAACCAGCAATGCACAAGAAGCACCTTGCAGCATACTATACCAGCACATACAGGACAAAGCATCAGCACAACAGACCTCTGCCTGTTTCAGTACAACACCATGGACATGGACCAGGTTTCACTGAGGGTCTGAAGTTATAAGAGACAAAACGAACACAGCTCATAGTTTCCATGCAGGATTAGAGGTCAGTTGGACATACCATGCTGTTACATGCAGAAAAGGGTAGAAGGGAGGGGCTAGGGGCTAACCATCATAGGAGTCCAACAGCGGCAGGGAGCCCTTTCTCCCCCCATACACCCCTCGCTGAGAGACAACCAGAGAAAGAGAGAAAAAATGTGGACGGGAAGCAAATGTGAGAAAAGAAACGTGTCAGTAATTGTCAGGTTCAAAGGTTACAGTGAGGAAATGTTTGTAGCTGTGCAGGAGGTTAGGGGTAAGTGCAGGTAAACTTGCAATCGTGAAAGTGCAACAGCAGTTTAAGTTACTGGTAAAGTGTCTGTGGTCTCATCCAGAGTGTCTCTTCTCTCCCTCTGGTCCAGTGTAGAGTAGGACTCTGGGGGGAAAAAAAGATAAGAAAAATGTTTATACTACAATTTCATCAGCAACCTTATCCATTTTTACTAATGATTTTACAGATAAAAATACAATTAAAGAGAAAAATAAAAGTGAACCAACCAGGTCCAAGGTCATTCAGTGGAATCATGTCCCTCTTCTCCCCTGAGAATTAAGAGTGATTTGGGGGTGGGGGGGTGGGGAGGAGTCACAAGTCATTCTTGTTCTTCAGAAACCTAAGACCTAAATGCTCAAATGTTTGAGTCATCATTTATGTCTCTCGCTGACCTCTGTCCAGCAGTGGTGTGGTGCTGTCTTCGTAGGTGCCGTTAGCTCTGGTGCTTGGGCCGTTGGTGGTGTTGCTGCTGGGGTTTAGGTTGAGCACGAAGTCAGTCTTCTTCCAGCCGTCCTTCTCAAGAGGCCGACGCAGCTCCTTGTGAGCCCAGACCAGCTGCAGCACCTGACCTGCTCCTCGCACCTCACGATCGGAGCGTTTGCTGCAGGACACAGTAATCCAATAATCACTTTAATTCAGCATTTATACAAGTGGCTCCAACATGTCAGAAGGAGGACTACCCATCTTATTTTTTTTTTTTTTTTTTTAAACCTTTGCAAATTTTCTTTCAAGACTGGCTCTGACTTGTTGACAATGTGTCTGAACATCAGAAACCAAAGTATGTGCAATAAAATTCAAAAACCACCACTTGCCCATCTTTGTTGATAAGCACCAGCCTCTCGATGCCTTGTGAGGCTCGGAGGGTCTTTGCAGCCTCCAGATTATGGCCCAGCACCTCAGCGAGCGTGCTCAGTACTGACACCACCGTCTCCTCTGACAGACTGCGCCCAGACTGACTCTGGCTTCCAGGCAGGTTGGCCACAAGATGAGGCACTGCATGCAAACCTACAGAAGAAACATGGTGGGGGTTGAGATGTGCAAACAAACAAAAAAATAAATAAATAAATTAAAAAAAAAAAAAACAAGCCCTCTGAGACAATTGACACATGTTCTTGAGAAGGAGCTTCATCTTACCTAGCAGATCGGCATTACGGTTGTCTATGGCAAGGTTCCTCAAAGCTCCAGACATTGCCCGGACCACACGATCATTACCATGAGACAGTAGTTCTGCCATCATGGGGAGACCCTTCTCCAGGCGCACAGTGGCTCTAATATACCGACCGTACTGAACGAGAGACACACAGACGAACTTAAACATTGGCACACTAAACACCAGTTTTGTGGCAACAGAAAGGAGGAGCCACAAATCATGGAGTCAGTTAAAGAAGTTACAAAAGTTAAAAAAAGTTCAAAAAAAAAAAAAAAAAAAAAAAGTACTAACAGTCCATCGGCCAGCACACAAGTTCTGGATGGCACCAGCAACAGCCTCAAGCACCGATGGGTTCTTGCTCTCTTTGAGCAGAGATGTGTAAACACGAATCACCTCTGGCTGGTACAAGAGCTCATAACCTGATGACAACAGAAGGATGTTAATTTACGTATTTGAAGTGCCAACGGTCAGCGACTGATTTTGTATTACAATTTTACTAACAAAAAATGTGAGACCCTCCTCCATAGCAGCAGTCGTGAGCCGCCGCCCTGTATGTTTCAGTGCTCCAACACACCGGATTCAAATGAATGGCTCACTATCGCACTGGTGCAGACCCTGGCGACAAGCTGAGGGTGACTGACACAGTTGAATTAGGTGTGTTAGAGCAGAGAAACGTCTATAAAAAAAAATAAATAAATAAAAAATGCAGGGCAGCAGCACACAAGGGCTGGAATTAAACGCGGCCCGAAGGAAACATTTACACTCTGCCTTTCCTGAGTCCAGGACGCAGACTCAGGTCCCACACAAACCTAATTTTAAAGACTTGACTATCACTTGAGTACTGTTGGCTTAAGTGAATCAAGTGCACTCAGACATGTATATCAGATTTGAGTCCCTAGATGTTGTGCAATATGCTGTACCGATATGTGTTTAAACACCTGACAGCTATTTGATTTTAAATGGTCTGAACTCAACTTATTTTCTTTAATGATTCGGACTTGAACATTTGGGACTTAAGACTCCAAACTGGGTGACTTCACAACATCGTCTAGTAAAAGGACAAAAGAACAGACTTCAATTAAGTTTCTCTAGTTGTTACTCTGTTGTTCCAAATGAATTCAGACAGATTTTACTTTCTTTTTATCACCAAGGACTCTTCTGGAGGTTCAAGATCAAGACAGTAAGAGGGGCAAACATACTTTTGGCAGGTGTTGTTCTCTTTGGAATATCAACATGATCCCCACTTCCATCATCTCCATCCTTCTTTCCTGCAATTGTAAAAAAATAAGAAAAAAAAAGAAAAATATGCAAAATTTTAGCAGATAAACCAAAAAAACGCCACATTAGGTGAGATGATCATTCGGATGTCCTCAGTTTTGAAATGTGAACATGCAACAAGTGGAACAAGCACCATCAGCATGCAGTCGTTTCTGTGGCTTCAAATCATCATGCCGGTGTGCTGCACATGACGTCAATAGTCAACACTCTTGCTTTGTGCTTTAGTTTTTTTTCGTTTTGCGTTAGTGAAATGAGTGATGGCGGTGGTTTTAAATGTTCATAAGAACACCAAAGAGGAAACTCTTACCTTTGGAAAACCACTCATCTAAACACAGCAGAGAGAAAAGGACAAGATAAAGGAGGGAAGAAGAGGGAAACAGTGGTAGAGTGTGAAAAACAGCGACAGGAGCATCTGCCACCAGCAAGCTCAAACCAACCCGCAACAGCCTCATCACCTACAAATCTGTCAGACACAGTGGATCTCTTGGAGATCTGGCCAACACTGACCTTTGCCCTTTCGGGTGCCAAAGCAGCCTCCTTTGTTAGATGGGGGCGGGCCCTGGTTGAGGGGTGCGCTCTCACTGAAGCGCTCACTGCCAGGGATTTCACGGTGAACCTGATACGACAGGTTCCTTAGAAGACAGACACAATTCTCCACCAACTGCAGGGAAAAGGGAATTTAAAAAAAAAAAAAAAAGATAAGCCAAAGATGAAAGACATCATGTGTTAAAAGCATTAACCAGCTCCAGTTAATAGTTACCTTATTATCCACGTCTTTGCGGTTGATCTGTGACTGGACAACGTACATGAGTGAGTCCACCAGTCCTGCACACTCTCTCAGCTTTCGTCTGGCCTCACTGCGCTCTGAACTCACATTCCTGTTGAAAGAGAGGAAAGTTAAGCACATAATTGTATGTTCTTTTTTGAAAATAAGACTCTCCGCCTCCATTTTTAAATTGACTCTGCTCTCCATCAATGCATCCCTCTCATACCTAAGGCAACCAGCAGTGTTGGTCAAGGCGATCTCCCACTCCAGATGTCGTGGTTTGCAACTCTCTTCTCCTCCACTGCTCCCTCGCTCCCAGCCCGAGTGAGGAAGGATCACCTCATCAGCTAGGGCATGAAGAGCGTGGTCTACAATCTCCATCTTTACCGAATCATGGGAGGAGAGGTTCCACAAGGTTCCTGGTGGGATATATAATGTTACTGTCAACACAATCGGACTTAGTTCAGTAAATTGGGAGGGAGGAGAGAGAAGAAAAAAAAAGAAGAAAAAAAACTACTACTAGTAATACCTGTGATGATGTCAGTGAGGTCTTGGTCGCGAGTTCTCCTGAGTAACCTGACCAGAGCAGGTACTCCATCGCAGTTCTTAATTGCAATCTTGTTGTCTGGGTCTCGTCCATAGGAAATGTTCTTCAGCGCTCCACAGGCCGAGTGATGAACCTCCTTGCTTTGGTGATCCAACAGTGACACTAAGGCGGGGATGCCCTTGAGGCGACGCACTTCTGACTTCACCTGGAAGCAAAAGTAGCATGCTTTAAAAAACGCAAGTTAAATGCAAACACTTATGTATATAAAAATGAATAAGTAACAGCAAAATGCTAATATTCAGAAGATGGCTTCACCTTGTCATTTTTGAATGTGAGGTGCTGAAGGAAGGCAGCTGCATTGGTCTTGACGGGGTCCAGGCGGTAGTTTAACATGGCAATCACCTCCGGTAGCTCTGGCTGTCTCCAGGAGGTGGGAGGGCCCTTTCTCAAGGTACTGTCCAATGAAGCCATGCTTCCCCTCTCCATCGTCATGGGAACACCCCACGAATAAGGATCACCTCCTCCCATGTCACCATCCAAAGTGTCCTCACAGCTCCTGCAAGTCAGAGATGGTGTCCAGAGCAATGGTTTGTTAAAATACTCTTAAGTAAGAGGTAATATATTATACACTAAGTGCACAAAAGTACATTTGTTTACCTGAGTCTGCGTCTGTCCATAGCCCCAGGGCCTGGTCCCAAGCGTGGCATGGTACCATAGCCCCCAGGATGCATAGGTGGAGGCCCCATTCCATAATCATCATAACCCATGCTGCGCTGATCATCCTCCAGACCATAATGGCCATGGCCGTACCTCATCTCCATTGCTGAGCCCAAGGCCCTCATCCCCCGACCCACCTGAGGCTGTGCAGCGTAAGGGTCGAGCTGCTGTCGGCTTGGTGCCCGATAGCCAGAGTCAAGCGTTCTGTAGCCATCAACTGGCCTGAGCAATGACAACAACAGAAGCCAGTGACATACAGTTCGGTTGTTAAATACACTTCAGACTGACAGGATGACGTGTCATGTAGTTGTATCCCTGTATCTCACCATGTTCAGACAAATTAAGTAAAAACGTCTACTGTGCTATTAATGTATAGCCTCTTGGCTTCAACTATGCAAAAATGTTGTATCCGTCTAATGTTTATTTTTAATTAAAACTTTATTTTTGTAGCACTTTTCATACAACTTGTGCAACACAAAGGGCTTTACATCCTTAAAAAAAACCCCAAACAATTTGCATGATTATTAAACACATATGACCACAACATCACAAGAACTGAGCAACCTCTTCTTTGCATAAAGAAAAAAAAAAGAAACTTGCACGGCAGTTTGAAACAAAGCTCCTATTTCTGGCAACAACTAGAGACTTTCTGGTAAGATTAAAAATATGCCTTTTTCGTTTAAAGTCTTGTCTTCATGTGCAACAGGAGTGCAAAACCTGACAAACAACGTTAAGATGAGCTATACCAAATAATGAAAAAAGAAAAACCTTTCCTCTCAACTCTCTCTCCCGTACCTGTAGCGCTCGTCCATGTGCGACCCCCTGCTCAGACTTGTGTACACTTCTGATGGTGGACCACCTCTGTAGTCATCGTATCCTCCTACAGGGCCATAGTGGTAGTTTCTGGGTACTGTGGCGGTGGGGTAGTCACCTATGCCGGTCTGTCTGTAAGGACGGTCCAGTGTGGCGCTGTACATTCCCATCCCGGGCAAAGTCAAGCCCCCGTCAATGGACAAGGACTCAGTGGGCAGAACTGTGCGTGAAATTGGTTTCTTCATCTAACAGTGAATCAAGAAAAATGCATTAAAACTTTATGCTTGCGTTCAAATCTTTCAAATTATGATTTGGACATGAAACTGGGAAGCATGTTGTATGACTGTACCCCATTATCTGTCCTACGTGCGGTTCCCTCCTCGGAGAAGACTGAGCGTACTTCCTGGGAGTCATCCTCTGGTGTATAGCTCTCATCTAGAGCACCGTGTGCGGGGTCCACCATCCTGTACTTTAGTGAAGACACCACACATGTAAACTACACAAGCACCACAACCATAGAAATCATAAAGTTAACATTCAGTACTACTATATCAAACACATACCTGTGTGCCGTTGATGTATGAATCAGTTAGCTTCAGACGTTCTATGTCTGCATCCCCTAAACGCCCGTTCTGTGGGAAAAAATTAAATAGAATTTAAAAACTCTCCAAATAGCCAGCACCCTGATTATATTAGTGCTACTGAAATACATTTAGCGCTGATATAATCTTTACACATTTACGGTCTGTGAATCACCAGAGACAGGAGGAGGATATTTTGGAATGCAGCCAGTCAGTCTCACACCCCGCTTCCACCTCCACTAAACTCTTGCACAATCAGTGACTCTCCCTGTGTGCAGCGTCGACACAAACCCGCACACCAATCGTTTTATTGTAATACAACTGCCCTAAATATTTCTAACAGCATCATGTGAACATTGCATGTGTAGACTATTTCAGTCTCTATGCAATAGTTCCACCACCCACACTTCCAGTTTCAATGTTACTGTAGTTGAGATGGAGAACAACAACTTTTTAACACTGCCATCAAAATGCGGCAGACCCCCTTGTTTATAGGACATCACACTGCACTTATAAGAAAGACGGGCTTATCGGAAAAAGAAAGAAAACGGAAGTTCACCCGGTGGTTTATAACCAGAGGAGCTTACTTCCTTTACAAAACTGTCCTTTCCCATACTACCACCATATTTACAAAGAACTTAAACATGCTTCAAAAACCATGCCCGACTTTGCCTTGTATGCATAACACTGACAACATTTCTGCATATAAAAACATGGACATGGCCCTGACACATAGGCATATCTTAACCTTCATCCTCAGGATGCAGAGCAGACAAAACCTAAGATTTGCTCTGTATCAGCAAGGCCATAACGGAGCAAACCATTCAGAAAAAGATTCAAGTGCTTCATTTGAAAGATATGTTACATGAAAATTGTACAAAAATGTCCTTTTACACACAAGTTTTTGGCAAAAGCACAAACTACCACTAAATAGTTGAGACACCATAAACATTAATAAAACAACATTGGATCTTGTCTAAGCAAACATTTCGCCAGTATACAAAAACAGCTGCTTTTCAGTTTGTCTTTTGGCAACTACTGAAAGTTCTGGCACCAAAAAAGGTGAATATTTATTTTCTTCAGCATTAATGTGAATGCCTGGCATTCTGCACACTTTCAAAGACAAACAAGCCAATATATTCACCTGGGTACCACCCCCAAACCTTCTGATCTTAGAGAAAATTTTACATGTTCACATTATATTAATGTAATTATTAATAATATTTAATTAATATATTATAACGCTATTAAAAATAACAAACAAGAAAGTAAAAACAAAATAACAAAAAAATTACATAAACAAATGATTAACCATATTCTAAAAAGAGAAAGGAAAAAAAAAAATCTTTATCACCACATAACCAAATACATTTTGGCATTTAAAAAGAGGTTAAGATAAAAACAGAGATAGTCTTCTGGATGCAGGTCTATGCGACACATGCACAAGAGATGACCTCATTCCATCAAGTGACATGCTGGAGCAGAGAGGAAGCAAGCGGATCTCCATAACAGGAGTCAACAAAAGGTGTATTCACATGAGTCTATCTGATCAACGACAGGATACTGCTCAAAGTGCGTGACGATCATGCCAATGCTGTTAGCATGCATTGGCATGAGATGTGGACATGCACTGATATTTTTGCAGATCAAGGCTGAAGAAGATGGACAGAACAAGTGAAGAAAGCCATTTAATGATACAGCGGTCCAACACGGTCGCAAACTTGCTGAGATCCAGAGAAGAGGAGGGAATGGAGGAGAGAAGGGACGAGTGGTCGATGGATATACGTCTTGTCAGATGGAAAAAAAATGATGCATGAATTCACTGGGAGGGGGTTGTATTAGGGGAGTAAGAATCCTCCATGAACATGAAGTGGAGCGGGAAAGGAAAATGAAAGAAAAAAAAAAAAAAATGGGGGGGGGGGGGGGGGGGGGGGGCTGTAGATGCTTAAGAGAGACTTGTGACAAGGCTGTTAGGGTTATTTGGGGCGTGTTACCTGTGTGTGAGGGAGGGGGTGACCCAGGGCCGAGGGGCTGGTGGCAGGGAGACCCACTCTCCTCCTCTCCTCCTCCAGCGCCCGGGTCAGCTGTTCAAACTGCACCTCCTGCTCTCTGACCGACTCCAGCAGAGCCGCTGCGCTTTCACACTGCTCCATACACACTGCCCCGCCCCAGGGGAGAGAGGGGGCGTTACACACATCCATACAGATGTAAACAGACTACAGCAGAGGGAGTGGGCGTCTAATAATAACAGACACTCCAAACAAGTAGAAAACAATCCAGCAGGGCAGGACTTTTGGAGTTAAAACCACAGAGAAAGAGTTATTTAATACTACCTAATTCATCAACAGATTGTGTTTGGGGACTGAGGCTGAGAGGCTATCTTGGAATGCTGCTGGTATCTGCATTGCACAAGAGTTAATCTCGCCTTTTCCCCATTGAAAGAACAGTAGTCACCACTGCAGACACACATTTGCAGTTAAAGCTGGGTCTGAGGAGCGCTGGAGTTCTGCAGGACTTTTGTTCAATGTTAATTCTTTGAAAGGTCTGGCATACTTGCATAACTGAACTGTGAGTGCACAATAGTGAAATAATCAAGATCAAGGGTTTCAAGGGTTTATATGAAAAGAAAATTTAGCAAAGTAAAAAAAATTTAAGTCACAGTGGAGGTGGACTGCAGTGATGGATCGAGCTCAAGTCCTTTTACCCTATACAGTGTTGATCACAAAAACTGCAACAGATTTGTCAACATCAAAGTTCTCTCTGCAAACAGCTCAGTAACATTTGATTCATGCGTGAAAGTGTCCTCCTGACCCTAATTTAGGCTGCTGCAATAGGGGAAAAAAAAAAAAAAAAAAACCAGAACATACAAACTTCCTTTTTGAGAAAAACAACCACCACAGAGTTACAGAAAACAATAAAATACACACCTTCACCTGTGGCCGTGACTTGGTGGAAGAGGTGAGAGATTAGGCCACAATTAGACACGGTGCTCTATTTGTTCATGTGTAGAAGGCCACTGAACCACCAAGCCCAGAAACAAGGGGGAATGGACTGCAGAGAAAACAGAGGTGGAGGGGAGAGAACAACAAGGGCAGAGAGGTAGAAATGTTTCAGTAAAAAACAGCTCAGTTAGAGGAACAGCAACATAGCGAGAACCAAGTACAAGTGTGTCAGAGCCGCGTTTGCACTGCATGTAGAAAAAGCATGACCAGAGAAACAGTAGCCCCAGCCTTTAGACACACCCTGTATTTACTCAACACTTGGCCTGTGTACAGCTAGTTGTGGGAAGCTGACCAACCTGCAGGACTTTCTGGGCCACAGAACATCCACAGTCAGCATTAAGAGACAAAAGGTTTGAGAAAGCAACAGCCTCAAGATCGACATGCTTTATCAACTGTTTGTGTCTCCAGTTTAACCTTGCTTTTAGCTTTTCTCACAACCTTTTCTCTCGCTCCGTCTTTTGCCTGGGACTGCTGCCCTTGTTCTCTCAGCTTAATTGCTGCTCCCCCCAATATCCACTCTTATCTTGGCTCAGAGAAATGCATTGTTTTATCACAGTCAAAAATGTTGACAGTGGAGACTTGAATCATCTTATACATGCTCGGCTGCAACAACCTCGCTTCTCATGAAGTCTGACTTGAAAGCAGAAAAACCCAAAGTGTCGCCACATATGTACCCACCTGCATGACCGGTTAGACTAGGTAGGGGAGGGGCAATTTGATTTCAGTTTTTTCCCGTATCTCTATCCAGACTACATGTGCAGGCATACTTCTCCAAGTCAGGGGGGAGAGGAGAGGTTGGGCAACAAACGGGAACCTGCATTTACACTTCAGGCAGCAGGTGTTTGTGCATTTAACAGGTAGAGCTTAACAAGTGCCAACAGAGGGGGGCGAGCATGGGCATAATGAATTCAAAAGATGGTGATGACTCACAGTTTCACCTGCATTAAATTATGCAAACACTCCACAAAAGGCGGAGAGCAGACATGATGACATCATTGACTGTTGTAATATGGTACAAATGCCAACAGTTTCTTTTTTTACAGGCATAGTGAATCCTGAAGAAAGAAAAAAAAAAAAAAAGTCACATGTGTGCCTGTATGCCTTTACAAATGACACACACGTTCTACTGTAATCATGACACACCAATTGCACAGAAAGAACAAAATATTTGGGAGTGTTCCAAGTATGGGAACAAGTTAAAAAAAAAAAAAAGTGTGATGGCTTAATAACAAAAAACAAGGAGTGGCAACTATATAAATTTCAGTGAAAAAAATAAACATCCAAGAATAAAACCCTGAAGTTAAATGTGGGGTACGACTATCAGGAAGACATGACGTCACACATACACTCACCCAGAGACATAGCCACCTACCTGAACAAATACACCTCTGTGCTGCACCACATGACTACATACCGTTGCAAAATACACCTACCACAGATCGATATGAGCAGAGTGTAAGACCCGCAAACCTTAAATAAAATGGAGAAGTGACAACAAGAATGTCAAAAGTAGACATGAAAACGGAGGAGGAGTGGTTGAGATAAGGTCATGATTGTTGAATTAAAGATAAAAGCTATCTTGCATTCCTGGCATTGTCTCAGGTCAATTCAGCTCAACAGCCCACCCACTCATTCACTCCAAAAGAAAAAAAAAAAAAAAAAAAAACCCTGGCAGGACACGCCGAGCATCATTCAGATAGCAGCAGTTACCTTGCTTTTGAAGCATTTCACAGTTATTTTATCACAGTGACACAAACTAGCATCTCCTCATGTAACAATTTATTTCACAAATGAGGACACCGTAAAATTTACGCAAGAGTAAATTTATCTATTGGTAAGTGTAGCTGTGGGTGTGATTGCGTGTTTTGTATGTGGGAGACTGTGGTTTAGCTACAAGCAGCGGGGAATTTGCAGCTGTCAGTCTGAGAGGTTGGTTGAGCAATCAGAAGTTTGTGCTACCGAGAGCATACACAAGCATGAAAAGAGTTTGGGAGCAAAAAGAGCATTATTGGAGACATGTGAGTGAATATGTATGTACATCTAAGGGGGTTTAATTATGTTGCTCTTTACATACTAATGACTGCTCTCCTCCACCCGTCTCCCCCCCGCCACAGCTGTTAGTTTTGGCCTTGAAAGTCAGTGGCGAGTTTTGTCGAACAATGAAAAACAATCAATGTCGTCCCACGGCCACTCCCCTCCCCTTTCCCCTCTTACCCACTTCCCGAGAAACAGGATGCGTTTGGATTCGAGATCAGAGATGAGTAAAAGGACACAAAAGGCATTTTTTTGGCTTCACTTAAACCTTTTTCCACAACAAAGCCACTTGTACATAAACAGTGCAGGCTTTTGGAGCACACAGTTTAATAAATCATTCAGTTATGACGGCATTCCTCCAGCAACAGTCTGGCTTTGCATTGAAAATCACCCGTGTTTGACATGATTATCATGCAACCACAAACTACTTCCCATTCTACTAATATTGTTTTCTGTCAGTTGTATTTGTTCTGCTTTTCTTAACTGAAAGTTAATAAATAGCACAGCACAGTTCTAGCTTCATTTTTAATTTCTCATTATAAGACATTCTTCACTTTATCAATTAATTGTCCTGTTTTTTCCTCACCCTCATACAGACCTAATTAGTAATTACAGAAATGAAACGGCTACAATTGAAATAATAGTAATCAGTTGACACGATCATAAACAATGTATTTTTTAAAATAGATTTTACAGAAACTTTTGCTTTTCATTCTTACATGAGTTGATATTTGAATGTGGACTGTGATTATCACACTTTTCTGAAATGACTGTATCAAAGGGCAAATTAAAAATAAAAAAGAAGAAAAAAGAAACCGGTGGATATGAGAAATCAAAATGACCAGTAAAGCAATAATTCCTCAAAAATAAAACAAATGACTACTGTATGTACCTAGAAGTGAGGGAACAAAAAGTGCACAGAAAGGCCTTACTCTGGTGATCTAAAATTGTCAGTAACAAGAGTTCAAAATGACAAGCTTGTACCTTCGGGTCAACAACATCTGATTGAACCCTGACACACCACGAGTCAGATATCCCCATCTGATTTTTCAGCCATCAGTCAGCATGACTCACTTATAACCCTGTCAGAAGACATCTCATCATGTGCACATGTATCCAACAATAAAGCCTCTGTCCACTAAATTAAAACTCTGCTTAGTGCTTCAAGTGTCTACACCTGCGAACGAGGAGAAGAAAAAAAAATCCCTCAAGAACAACAGATTTACAGTCAAAACGAACATCTGTTCATGCACTTCCAACTGACTGACATTGCAATTTGATGTATAGTCGCTGATGCCAGAGCTGAACATCGTTTTGTAATGGGATTGAAGCATTACCCTTCTAATCCACTTACCTCTTCACACATACACACGTGATGTTAACATCCACGCAGACACACACTTGACTCTTTATGGATTAACCCGCAGACCTGACAATAGCAGACACGACTGCAGTCCGCGTTAGGAGCATGTGTCAACAATCAAACAATGACTCCGAGTCAAGTCGCCAGGAAAGGCTGGCATATGTTATTAGTGGCGGCACCTGCAGCACATCAGATCATCCAGAGACCTGAGCCAGCTACACCTACAGTTCAAACAGACGCTACATAAACCTACCAGGGCAGACCTAAAGCCCAAATGGAAGTCCCTAAACCGCGGCGCAACATGAGCCCGTACGAAACCGGTGTTTACGGAGGAAAAGCTAGTTTACCTGCTCGAGCTGAACCTGACAGTTATATCCCCACCCAAGCATATTCCCAACAAAACAAGTTCACACATGACCCACCCAACAGGTCTGCGATGCGACGTACTGATCGTCCCAGATTGCGTGGCGAAAAAAAAAGGTAGATCACCACAGGTAAGTGTTGTTGTGAACAGTCCTAAGCCAAGGAAAAAAAAAAAAAAAAAAAAAAAAAAAACTAACTCGGGCTGATTAAAAACTGTCAAGTTCCCACTTCCACGAAGACCTCGCCTTCAACCATTTAAAAGTGCTTGCAGCTGAAGTCCACGTCGCGAATGATCCACTTACTTACAGTGAAACGCCAATGTGGGTCAGCGGCGACGAGAACGCGAGCTGGAAAAACACATGCACACATACGCGCTCGCCGCGACAAAAGGCGTCGATGCGAAGTGGACCTGCGAACAAAGACCCGCGCGACCGAGTCCCTCGGTGGTCGTGGTCGCGTAAACGCGAAGCTAAATAGAGAAAAACCGGCCCGACAGCCGTTTGACCCGGTTCGTCTGTCCTGCGACGTTAGCATCACAATAACCCACATAGCCGAGCGACGACGCTGCCAGCGGCGGGGCTAGCTTACGCCAATTACCCGACAGCAAACTATTGTCCAGCCGACTGTCCTCCGCAGTCAATTTAGACGGGACCGCTTTATCACACCCGTAGGTATGAACGTCTCCTTCGAGTCGCAGTGTGAGGGACACGGCGTCGGGCTCTGAACTTTGACGCTAGCCCCGTTAGCCCCGGATCGTGCTGATCCGTCTCAATACGGGACCACTCCTTGCCAACGCTGCAATGCAACCGCACTCTGAAGGGAAATAAATAGCTGCGAACCCCAGATATGCCGAACATATGGTCGTGTTTGTGAATTCGCTTACCTGCTCAGGGAAATGCTGCCCCGATACTTTCCGGGCTGCTCGGTTTTTCGTGTTTTCTCTCCTAGTCTCCCCCCGACTTCCCTGTCTCCTGGCTTGTTAAAGAAGAAGCGACATCACCGAGTTTCCTATGAAAGGGAGGGCGGGGTCAACACGCGGCCTTACGGTAAAAAGACGCACTCGGAATTCCTCAGTGCATACAGGTGTACCTGTTACTCATCGGTCTGATGAAGCAATCCTGTCTAAGTAAAACATGGACAGACTTGTATGAACACAGCTGTATACCGGTGTAAAATTCTATGCTTCCTGTCACTCCTCCTTTTATTTCCGTCGCTCTCTCAATTTTACATATACAGCCACTGATGTCACTTCATTGATTGCAAAAGAACAATAGTCAAAGAGGAAGTTGCATTTCTAGGGGGAGTGCAAAAACAGCATTCCACACCAACATGAGAAACCCATTGACACAAAAACCAGTGGTCATCATATCCTCCTCATGTGCTTTATCAGTAGACTGCTAGTTGAAAGGAAGAAGAAAACCTACACATGAATCTTGCTTGACCACAACCATCCTTACATCATAATTGTAAATTGCACTATTTCAGCTACACGCCAAGTTACTCATTTTAGTCCTAAGTTTTTATTTTACAGTATCTATCACATTTTATTCTGCGTTCTAAAGGTGTGAAATGGTCCTTGTGTTCAAGAACTCAGAGTAAATTCAAAGCAACACAAGCTGAAAATTTAAGAAAAAAATAAAACGACAACATATTTGTGTGGATAGGGTGGAAAGAGGAACAATGAAAGGAATTTCCCCCAGTTCCCGTGTGAGTCCCCCACAGTGCTTTAGTAAGAGAAAAGAAAGAGACAATAAACATTGCTCACAAAAAGAAAAAAACAACTCAATACTGCTCTCTGGAGATATACAGCATGACTTGAGGGCTGTTTTTAAAATTCATGTTTATTCATAACAGCACACCTAGGCCAGAACTTCAATTTAACTTGCTGTCCAGTATGAAATGACCTAGAAAGTATAAAACGAGGAAAAGTCAACAGAACAGCTTCAGTGGATTTTTTTTTATTACACTTGTTCACAAACAATGGATTACTGAGGTATCTCCTCGATTAGATTTCCCCACATCTTATTAAAAGGCGTAACTTATTCAATCCATCCCAACTGGCTTAACTTTTACAGATCAATTCCTGTTTTTTTTTTTTTTAAAGGATACATATTATGACATCTTTTCAAAAGTTGCTACAATTCCATGAGTTGTGTGGTGTGTCATCCATCCAATTATTATCCAGACCCGCTTATTCCTACTTAGGGTCACAGAGATCTGCTGGTGTTTTTTTAAATTTTTTAATTTATTTATTTTTTTAGTATCACCAAATCATCAGTAAAAAAATAACCTTTTCCACCATGTCTTTACATATCTGTTCATAGCAGAGTAAATAAATAAATAATTTATAATATTATTATAACATAACAAATAGATCATGAATAAATAATGGTGACTGAGTCTCGTTAGCTCATACGAATTGTGGATCAGCTGGCCAGGAGGATTGATCCCCAGCTTCATCATGTGGCAAAGTTTCTTTGGCCAGGACACCAAAGTCCTCAGATACGAGGATGAGTAGTAGAAGCACTACATGCGGCATGGGTGTGTTTGCGTGATTAAGAAACCAATTCTCACACGTTTTGTAAAACCTAGACAAGGTTAAAAAGGTACTATGCAAGAGCAGAACATTAACCGTTTAATATTTTTGTTTAATCAACATGAAGACTACAGAACAGGTTTGACACTTGGTGGTGTTACGCCATAGGAAAGAAAAAAATCAATGATATGGACTAATTTATGGCATTTTAATTAATTACTGACATAGGTAAGGCTTCAGTTGTTTATTTCACAGGATTATCCAACAATAGGGCTAGTCTTTATTATTTACATTTTTTTAAATGTACTAAATGAAATTATATCACATGAACAGATAGTATTATACTGCAAAAGAAGACTATCTGTATTACCCTTCACCAAACATGCCACGTCTTTTCTCGGACTCCCTCTGCAGTTGAATCTCTGTTACAGGAGCACCTGGTGCACATTAAAAAAAAAAAAAAATTAAACTTTAAAAAGGCACACACATTTCTGTGGTTAGTTTGTGTGCTTTTTTTCTTTACCATTTAGGAATCACAGTCATTTACAGCAAATGACCTACATTATCAGAGACTTAAAACTAGCTGGACAACTGACTGCTGAATGTAAAATAGCAAGGTGTGGTCAATTCCCTTGTTACATCAGGAGAAATGAAGCAGATAAAAGGTTGGAGTTGATGTCAGATATTTACGTGGTCACCGGGGACTGAAAAACCTGCATGTGAAGATGCTTCCTCCCTCTTCAGTCAGAGAACAAGATGTCATCCTCTGGTACAGAAGGTCAATCGTTTGGACAGTTAGACCCAGAAGTATTTGGATAAAGGCCAAGGAAGTCAACTGAGGCGGATGATCGCAGAAACCTTTCCTTGACGAAGAAAAATCCCTTCATCAACAGAAATCAAGAATACTTCAAATCAACAGACACCTTCATGAATGAAAATGCAGATGGTTTACGACTAGGTGCAATCACTGGTAACATTCAAGACTTTACCAAAAGGAAAAAAAAAACTTCCCACATTCTGAAACAAGATTCTTTGGACAAATCAAACCAAGATAAACTTGCATCAGAAAAATGGAAAGAGAACAGTGTAGAGAAGGAAAGGAACATCTCATGATTCAGATCATGTGTCAAAGACAGTGGAGGCAGTGTTATGGTATGGGCATGTACGGCTGCCAATGGAACGGGATCACTGTGTGATGATGATGTGTCTGGTGACAGAAGCAGCAGGATGAATTTTGAGGCGTATAAGGCTAGTCTCTGCTCACATTCAGACAAATGCTACTAAACTGATCCGAT